>JABXES010009926.1:0-11221 GCA_013375695.1 Dictyostelium brefeldianum | reverse complement strand
AAAGTTTAGAATATCATAATAAACAAAAGAATGAGGATTTTATTTCATTATTCTACTCACCACAATTATCACAACGTGTACAATTATTATTCATATATAACATTAAATTATAACATTACATATCTAAAGTTTATCACAATGGTGGTCGGTTATTAATAATAGTATTTATTTAAAAAGATATAGACACATTCCAAATTTTAGTGGATATGATATTGTGGTATGATTGTAATTTTTAAATCCAATACATAAATAAAGCAAGTAGTGGAATTATAAAATCAACACCATGATCGGAAGTAATTTCGTTGTGTATCAATAAACTACACATACTCCACTGTGTGTTGTATGAATTTGTGTGTATAAAAAGATTGGCCTTGTGATTACAATTTTTTTTAAAAATATCTAAAATTCACACCACTACGATTTTTTTATATTTTTTTTTTTGTTGTGTGGAAATTCGTTTAACTTATAGATTTGTAAATAAATCTAAAGGTTGACACAAAATTGTATTAATTATTTGAATTTCTTATGGGTGTGAGAAAATTGTCACAAAGCAAAGAATTTGATCAACATTATTTAAATTTTCGAACATGCTGCAAGTATCGATAATGAAAGATATTTTTTTTTTTTTCAAAATAAATAATTTATACATTCTATTGACGTAAAATAAGTGATTAAGAAAAAATCAAATGATCACGCTTATTTTTTAAACTAAAAATACACTCGCACAATACACACAAATCATTATTTAATTAAATTACTACAAATCAATTTCACTCTCTCACTTAATTATCTGTATTTTTAAATTTTATTTGTATAATTTATTTATTTTTAATATTATTTTTTATCCAATCTAAAAATAAAATGAAAAAAATATTATTATTTTTAGAAATTACAATTTTATATTGTTTTTTAATATTTTCTATAAATTGTAATAATAATTTTGTGGCAAGTTTAGATATTGGTGCAACATGTGAAGGAATAAATCCTTCATCAAAATGTGTAGATTATTTAGGATATTCAAATATTTATATCCCTAATGGAGTAACACAATTGGAAATTGAAGTAAATGTTACATATGCATTAACAAATTTTAATGCAATTTCAGAAGTGATATGCAAAGAAAATGCAATTAAATTATATTGTATTACAACTTATAGAGAATGTAATTCAAATATAACTGGTATAACATTCCCATTACCTTCAAATCCATGTAAAAAGAATTGTGATACTGTAATGGAAACATGTGCAATTTATGTAGCATTTTTAGGTTTTTCATGTTTACAAAATGATACTGATGGCCAAAATTTATATCCAGATATTGAAAATTATTATAATTTAACAAGTTTTGGTGGTAATTTAAATCAAGGTATAGAATGTTCAAATCCAAGTATTGGTTCACAAAATACAACAGTATCATGTGTATACCCATTGGTATATGTATCAACTGATGAAATTAATGATAGAAGAAGGTACCATGAAGTAATGCCAAATTGTGTATTACCATGTCCACTATCAGTGTACACTGATAAACAAGAACGTGTTAAATTTTATTCAGAAGCAACATTATATAGTATATCAGCATTTATATCATGTTATTTAATTTTCACATTTGGTGTAATACCAAATAAAATTACACATCGTGGTTTAATCATTGTTTATCTTGGTGTCACATGTCTTTCATTATGTGCAAGCTATGCTGTCCAAGAAGCAAAATCATTATCATCGGTCAACGATGATTGGAGATGTACATCAGATCCAGGTAGATATAAAAGTAGTTTAGATAGTACTTGTATGTTAACAGGTTTCTTTTTTCAAGTTGGTGGAATGGGTATCATATTTTTCCTCTCATTATATGCATTTGATTTCTTTTTAACAATTAATATGAGTAAGTAGTAACAGTAATACACCATACACTATATCACACAAACATTAATACTAACATTTATCATTCTCACACTCAAGGAACCAATAAATACTTTTTACAAACATCATTGGTAATATGGGGATTAATATTTTTCTTTGCATTACTACCAATTAAACATTATGAATCATCAATAGCATCTGCTGGTTGTTGGATATCAGACGAAAATAACATGTTTTGGCAGTACTTTTGTTTTTATGGTATGTAGTAAATAGTATACATCATATATTGATGACTTAATTACTAATATCTTCTTCATTAGTACCTGTATATTTAGCAACATTTTTAATGGTTATTTTTGTTGTGTCTTCAATTTATAAAGTATTCAAAATGACAATTTTGTTCAAATCTATAAATGATAAAAGAATTTTATTTTTAAATGTAAATATCAATTAATCAATATTTTCAATTTATGTAATACTAATATTTATGTAATGATATATAGTTAAGATCAATTGCATTTTTAGTTATTATATTATGGTGTATTACATTTTCAACAATGTATCCATTATATGTATCGTATAATGGAGATGATTATATGAAAGCAGTGGAAACATGGATATATTGTTTACTTGAATTTGGTGATTCTCAATGTCCAAGTGTAGTATTCCCACAATTTAATTTAAGATATATGAATGCATTTTGTATGGCTGTAATTGGTGTATTAGGTTTAATTGGTTTAGGTATTGATCCACATGTAGTTGCAATTTATAAAGAATCTGAAAGATTTGGATATTTATTGAATTTAGTTGGTATTAAATGGGGTGCAACTCCACCAACCTCAAAACAAGGTAGTAATACTACTGATTCCTCTTCTGGTGGTTCAAATGGTCCATTAACTCCAAAACAATTATCAATAAATGAAAAGAAACAATTAAGAAAATCAAGAGGTGCATCAGTCCAATTGAAAAAAGTAAACCTTGATCAATTCACTACGCCAGGTAATGATGATGACACTTCATCATCACCTAACAATATTATAATTGATAATAATAATGATACCACTACAACATCAATAATACCAATTTCAAATAATAATAATGATAATAACAATAATAATGATTCTTCTGTATAATATAATAAATGTTTTATGTATAAAATATATAATTATGTATTTATTTTTAAACTATAACAAATTTAAATACCATATACATTATTTGTATTTATTCTACATTGATTTAAAACTTGTTCGAGTGTCAACTTTTTAATTTGAGCAATTGCATTTGCAACCATAGGGATATGACCTGGATGAGCTAATTTACCACGAAATGGTTCAGGTGTCATGTATGGACCATCAGTTTCTAATAATAAACGTTCAATTGGAACCATTTCAACGGAATCACGAATTGATTGTGAATTTTTAAAAGTAATACAACCAGTGAACCCAATACAAAGATTTGGAAAATGATCAAGTAATGATTTTGCGAAATCAGGAGTTGAAGTGAAACAATGAATATGTATTTTATGATCAACTGGTACAAATTGTTTTAATAATCTTAATGTATCATCTTCAGCTTCACGTGAATGAATAACCAATGGTTTACCACATTTTACAGCAGCTAATAATTGATTTGAAAATGCTTGAATTTGTTGTTCGTTTGTTGATTTATTATAAAAGTAATCTAATCCCATTTCACCCCATGCAACTACTTTTGGATGTTTCATTCTTTCAATTAATTTATTTTCAATTTCCATTGTATATTCACTTGCATTATGTGGGTGTACACCATATGCTGCATAGATGCATTCAAAATTATCAATTAAAAAATCGGTATATTCAATTGAAATTGGATCACAACATACTTGTATTAACTTTTCAAATTGTTTTGGAAAATTCTCTAATTTAAATGTATCAAAATCTGTTAATAATTTATTTGATCTACTTAATATTTGATCCTGTAAGTAGTTACATTAACTCATTAGTATATATATATATATATATATATATATTATTACAATAACATATACACTAATGATATAACAACTTACAATATGAACATGTGAATCTATATATGTTACATCATCTGGCATATCTATAACTTTTGGTGTAATTAATTTTGGTTTTGATGTATCTTCTGGTTTTTGTTGTTTTGATTTTGGTGATGGATCACAACATCCTTTTGGTTGTTGTTGTTTTTTTGGTCTATTATTATTGTTGTTATTTTTATTATTGTTACTATTATTATTTGAGGTACTCATTTTCCTAATATTGTTTGTATATATATTACTAGTTTTATTATTTCTAAATATTATTGTAGTTGTTGTTATGTTTGTTTTTAAAATATTTTTTAATGACCTAAGGGCTATCATAAATAATTTATGAATTTCAAAATTAATTTTAATAAATTTCTCATTAAAAAAAAAAAAAAAAAAATGAAAAATTTTGGTTGTATTGACAAAAAAAAAAAAAATATTTCATTTCGTTTTTAAAAACTAAAAATATATATATAAAATTAAAAGATGGAAGAAGGTAATATAAATTTAATAAAAATTAATATATATAGTTAGTGTATAATGTATTAATTTAGATTATTTGTTTATTATAGTTCCACAAAAAATTGATTTTTCAGGAGAAGAATCTAAAACATTAGAATATTGGGAAAAGATTCAAGCATTTGAAACATCTGTTAAAATGAGTGAAGGTAAACCAGAATATTCATTTTATGATGGACCACCATTTGCAACAGGGTTACCACATTATGGACATTTATTAGCTGGTACAATTAAAGATACAATTACAAGATATGCACATCAAACAGGACATCACGTTGAAAGACGTTTTGGTTGGGATTGTCATGGTTTACCAATTGAATTTGAAATTGATAAAATGTATGGTGTTAAAACCAAAGATGATGTAATGAAAATGGGTATTCCAACATACAATGCACATTGTCGTTCCATTGTTATGAAATATTCAGGTGAATGGGAAACAGTTGTAAAACGTATTGGTCGTTGGATTGACATGAAAAACAATTATAAAACTATGGATACTCCATTCATGGAAAGTGTATGGTGGGTATTTCAAGAGTTATTCAATAAAGGTTTGGTTTATCAAGGTTTCAAGGTTATGCCATACTCAATTGGTTGTACAACACCATTATCAAATTTTGAGGCAACTTCAAATTACAAAGATGTAGCTGATCCAGCATGTGTTGTTTCATTTGTAACCATTGCTGATCCAGAAGTATCCATATTGGCATGGACTACAACACCATGGACACTTCCATCAAATTTAGCGTTAACCGTTAATCCAAAGATGTCATACATTAAAATCAAAGATATCAAACGTAATGCCATCTTTATATTGGGTGCAAATCGTACATCCATACTATACAAGAGTGAAAAAGAATTCACTGTATTGGAAAAGATGATGGGTACAGATTTAATTGGTATGAAATATCAACCAATGTTTCCATACTTTTCAGCAGATGGTGAACGTGGTGGTTTCACTGTTATCGGAGGTGATTTCGTTACAGATGATAGTGGTACTGGTATTGTACACACTGCACCAGCATATGGTGAAGACGATTTTGCTGTTTGTTTAGCAAATGGTATTATTAAACGTGATGAATACAAACGTCCAATTCTCAATTCAGTTGATGCAAATGGTTGTTTCACTAGTGATGTTACAGATTTTGCTGGTATGATGGTTAAAGATGCAGAAACCACCAAACAAATTTCTATTTACCTCAAGAATAAAGGTCGTATGGTAAACAGTGCAAACATTGTTCATAGTTATCCATATTGTTGGCGTTCAGATACACCATTGATTTACAAAGCAGTTGGTAGTTGGTTTGTACGTGTTGAATCAATTCGTGATAAATTATTGGCAAACAATGACAAAACCTATTGGGTACCAGATTTTGTAAAGGAAAAAAGATTTGCAAATTGGTTAAAGAATGCAACAGATTGGGCAGTATCTAGAAATCGTTATTGGGGTACACCAATTCCATTATGGGTTAGTGAAGATGGTGAGGAGGTTGTAGTTGTTGGTTCAATTGAACAATTATTCCAACTTTCAGGTGTTCGTGTAACTGATTTACATCGTGAATCCATTGATCATATTACAATTCCATCTGCAAAAGGTAAAGGTACATTACGTCGTATTGAAGATGTTTTCGATTGTTGGTTTGAATCTGGTTCTATGCCATACGCTCAACAACATTATCCATTTGAAAATAAAGATAAATTTGAAAAGATCTTCCCAGCCCACTTCATTGCTGAAGGTCTTGACCAAACTAGAGGTTGGTTTTACACTTTGCTCGTTCTTTCAACTGCACTTTTCGATAAACCACCATTCCAAAATTTAATTGTCAATGGTCTTGTATTGGCGTCAGATGGTAAGAAAATGAGTAAACGTTTAAAGAATTATCCAGATCCAATGGAAGTTGTTCATAAATCTGGTGCAGATTCATTACGTCTCTACTTGATCAATTCACCAGTTGTTAAAGCTGAACCATTGAAATTCCAAGAAAAAGGTGTTCAAGATATGATCAAAGATGTTTTCTTACCTTGGTTTAATGCATATCGTTTCTTTGTTCAAAATGCATTACGTTTTGAAAAACAATCTGGTAAAACATTTACACCATCCATTGAAGTTGCATTAGCATCTGAAAATGTTATGGATAAATGGATTCTTGCATCATGTCAATCGTTAATTGCATTTGTACGTACTGAAATGGGTGCATATCGTCTTTACACTGTTGTACCAAAATTAGTTCGTTTCATTGAAGATCTTACCAATTGGTATGTTCGTCTCAATAGAAAGAGATTAAAGGGTTCAAATGGTGATGATGCCGACTGTCTTGCTTCATTGAATATTCTCTATGAAGTATTAATGACAATTTGTATTGCAATGGGTCCATTCACACCATTCTTTACCGAATACATGTATCAAAATCTCAAGAAAGCATTACCAGTTGAGAAACAAATGGATTCAGTACATTATGTTATGTTCCCAACTCCAATTGAGGCTGCATTCAATGTTCGTATTGAAGAAGCTGTTTCAAGAATGCAAGTTGTAATTGAATTGGGTCGTGCTGCTAGAGATCGTCGTACTCAACCAATTAAATATCCATTAAAAGAATTTATGGTTATCACTGAAAATCAACAATACCTTGAAGATTTAGAATCACTTAAATCTTACATTCTCGAAGAGTTGAACATTCAAAACATTGTATTGACAAGTGATGAAGGTTCATTCGTTGTTGTAACTGCTGAAGCTGATAGTAAACGTTTAGGTGCTCGTTTAAAGAATGATTTCAAAAAAGTTTCACCATTAATTGGTAAATTGACAAACGAACAATTACGTGAATTCCAAAAAACTCAACAATTGGATTTACTTGGTCACATTTTAACTGGTGAAGATTTAAAAATCATCCGTAAATATTCTGGTGATACAACAAACGCTGAACCATCTGGAAATGAAGAAATTTTAACTGTACTTGATTTAACCATTGACAATGTATTATTGGAAAAAGGTTTAGCTCGTGAAATCATTAATCGTGTTCAAAGATTAAGAAAGAAATCTGGTCTCACCTTTGATGATCCAGTAGAAATGTTTTATTCGACTAAAGATCAAAAACTCAAAACTGCAGTTGAAAACAATCAATCATTTATCAAAGAAACAATCTTATTTGAAATTAAATTCACTGATTCTCCTTCACCAGCTGATTGTTTTGCTTCTGAAATTGTTTCAGTTGTCAATGATAACGATGCTGAAATTTATTTCCTTAAAAAATAATCAAACAAATTAAATTAATAAAAAATAAATATAAATAAATAAATAATATAAATAATATAAATAATATAAACACACTTCTATATTAAATTAAAAATATCATTTTGGCAACACTGTTGTTTTTTTTTATAATATGAAAAAAAAAATTAAATATTTATTGAAAAATGATAATTTACAAATCGATGTTAACATTGATACATGCAATTTCAGCATTGTTTTGATCAACGAGGACAACATTTCCACTGTATTTACCAGATGGTGCTGATTCTGGAATCTGTATTTGTTTATGTTAGTATTTTTATACATTTTTTTGTGGTGTTTTTTTTTTTTGAGAAGAGAAAGAGAAGAAATGGATAATGATAATAGAGGTAATAATGAATTACTTACAGTAGCATTGACAGAGTGAGTGTATGGACCTGCAGCAATTGGACAAGCAAGTGGATCTTGGCTTGAACAGATATTTTCAGATTTGTTGATTAAAGTGATGAAACCATATTTGACAACGAGTTTGGCAGTTCCACCAGTAACAGTTTCAGAAAGAGTACCTGCTGCATAAACAGTGACCAATTCACCTTTGACTGGTACAGCTGGTGTAACAACAACATCTGTAATTTGGAGCTATAGATATTAAATTTTTTGATGGTTTTAATTTTCAAGTTAGTTTTATTTGTTCTATAAAATATCCAACAGATATAAATAAACCAACTTACAATATCAGAGGCAGTACCACATGATGACCAGATGGCACCGAATGATGGTGCAATTAATGCAAGAAGACATAAAAATGCGAATAAGAATCTCATTGTAATAAATAATAAATAATATGTGTTTAAGTTGATAGTTTTAAAATAATGTATTTAAAAAAAAAAAAAAAAATTGATAACGGTAATTTTCTGAATACTGGGCAATTTTATTTATTTTATTTAAATTTATATTTTTTTTTTAAAATATCAGATATGAGTGGATGAAAATTATTAATACTAACCGTATCACGCATAGGCATTAAAAAAAGGTTGTTATTTCCCATCTGATATTTGGTTGATATTTTTAAAAATTTAATTTTTATATAAAATTTTATATGTAGAGAGAAATAGTAAAGAGAATATTCCTTATTATTTTTTGTAAAGGTTGACACGATTTTTAATTATGGTATGTTTTTAGGGTTTAACGAAATATAGATCAATATTTTACATTATTATTATCTCTCAAGATGAACAAGTAGTTTGTGGTATTTGTGTAGTATTTGGATAATGTTTTGGTTGAATGAATAATTGTTCACCAGTTTCAAATGTAATATGAGTTGTATAGGTTACCTTACTCTTTTTTGTATTTGTTGTGTTAATTTGGTGGGTTAATTCAATTATTCTAGCACCTCTTTCCCAATTACCGTAACCACCATAACCAGTATGACGACCATAACATAATCTAATGTGATCCAATGTAGAACAAAAATCATTACCATGGTTATGTGAAACTGATACAAATTTAATTTGACGTAATTCAACAAACTTTTCAAATAATCCAGCATTATAAGGTTGACAAGCAATTGTATCGTTATTCCAACCATAACAAACATCATAATTCCATGATAACATATATTCTTGAAGTGGTATATGAAAGAATGCACCTTGCCATAACACATGTCCACCATTCTTTTTTGAGTATTGATTTGATTCCTTATGATACCATTGAATTTGTTCTTTTGTAATAAAAGTATTACAAGTATACCCACCACCAAAATTACCGCCACCATTACAATTGTTTTCACCATCACCAGAATCAAATAACCATATTAATGAAATTACATTTTCATTTGATTCATCGTATATTTCTAAAAAGTAATTTGAAACACCAGGTACTGATTTATTATTTGATAATTTTGATTTACTACCAAGACTTATATCAAATTGCATTAAATCGTATCTTGAACTATTAACACCAGTTGATAAATCATCATGATTACCAAATGTAATTGCCCATGAAACGTTTCTCTCTCTCGCTACATTTATTGCTTTTTCCCAATACTTTGATGCATTACCATTAATATTATTACCGGTTATTAAATCACCTGTGAACAATATTAAATCAATGTCACCTTCTTTATCTAATATTTCATTCATTACTCTAGTTGAATTATTATCTTGTTCTTCTCCCCATGGATACCCTTCACCTTCTCCAAAATGTAAATCACCAAATTGTGCAATCTTAAATTTATTATTTTTAAATTTTAAATTATAATTATTATTATTATTATTATTACTTGCTCCACCCCTATATATTAATTTATTTATGTCATTATTGATATTAATTAAATTACAATAGACTAAATTATTAACTATTAAAATGATTGAAATAAATAATAATAAAAATAAATTATCCATCTCTATTTGAATTTTAATTATAATAATAGTTTAAATTTTCCTTAATTGATTTAATGGATTCGTATAGTATTGTTATATTTGATCAATATTTATTCTGTTTTATGTATGCGGTATATATGTGTGTTTAATGTGTGCGTGTGTTTATTTTTACTTTTTTTTTATTTAAATTTTAATTTTCAAATTTTTGAAAAAACATAAACCCCACTCACACACCTTCTCACAATTTATTAAATTATTTTAATGTTTTAATGTTAATTATTGTAATACTGTTTATTATAGATAACCTTTTAAATATCTAAAAGCTAATAATATTCACGCATTTATATCTATTAATTTTAATATATCAATATTTAAATAATGGATTTTAAAAGTTAAAACCCTAATATCATATGTATAACATATAAAAAAAGAAAAGAATGAAAAAGAAGATTAATCTTTAATACTGTATTTTGTAACATACACTTGGAAAAATATGGAATTTCTATTTAATATATAGGTTTTGATTGATGGAATTACTTTCTACAATTCAATTAAACTAATCACAAACACCACACATGTATTTAAATTACCAAACTTCTACTACTACTATTACTGTCATTAATAACCATAAACTGATATAAGTTTAGGTTTATTTTTAAATTTTATTTTTTCGTTTCAGTTCCCACTTCACTAGTGTGTGGTTTTAATATAATAAAATTAACTATATATTGTTGATTTACACAATATTTTTAATGTGTGTTTAGTAGGATCGTGTGCTTATCACTAAAACTAAATAAATATCAAAAAGTATATAAGTGTACTAATATAAACATTTATGGATTTGGTTTTTTTTTGTGTTTAAAGAATAGATTATATGTGCATGTGTTTGCGTTTTTTTTTTAAATTTAATTATTTAAAACCACATTTTTAAAACATTATATATTAACACTACTTTTAACACCCCCACTACTACAAATCAACGATCAAACAAACAATAATTATACTAATAATCATAATAATAAAACACACACACACAAATAATTAGATAATACCAAATTAATTATTAAAATTATTATATCATTTTTGTATTTTTTTTTTTTTTTTTTTTTTTAATTTTAAATTTTTTAATTTTTTTTTATTTGAAAAAAAATAAAATTTAAAAAAAAAAAAATTTTTATTGGGTTTAAATTTTTTAAGTGT
>JABXES010009917.1:0-11232 GCA_013375695.1 Dictyostelium brefeldianum | reverse complement strand
AAAAAATAACAACAACAACTTAAACTGTAAATAATAATATCCACAGCAATTAAATTTATATAACTAATATAAAAATAACTACAAATTAACAAACTTAAAATTTAAAAAAAAAAAATAAAAAAATATAAATAAAACACATTCTCAAAAGGTAATAATTACCTTCAATATAAAAAAAGTTATCATCTCCATGATAATCATATTTTACTATATATATAATTGCATCAATCTGATTTTCATTTTGGCATTTTTAGCTAATTAGGAAAAATTTAAAAAAAATTCGAAAAAAAAAATCAAAGTTCGATTCCCTCAGTTTCTTCAACTTTCTTTAATCTGATTTCTTATTTTAAATAATAGTATATAATTGGGCATTTGACCTCCTGCTATCTTCTCTATTTTTTGTTAAAAAAAAAATAAAATAAAAAAAAATATAAAGGGATCATATCAAAAAGGTATAAATGGATAAATAGCTCCTTTCGGGCTATTTATCCCAGAAATGAGGAATATATTGATTTTGTATTTCTTCTTTCATTGCATATGCTTGATGTTTGAATTGCAATTTAAATTTTATTTTTATTTTATTTAATGTTCAAATATAAATGGTAACTCGTATTAGTATTCTTTTAATGTATATAACATCAATTAATAATATTTATCCATTTTTGTTTTTATATTATTTGAAAACTACATGTAGTTATCAACAATTAGTCCTTTGATATATTTTTTATAATATGTACACTTTACAAAAATCAATTTAAAAAATGATTCTTCCATAAATGGTTTATTTAATTAATTAGACAAGGTTACGATATTATACAATTTGACTTTTGAACTTCGCCGCTAATTCCATTATCAATTTTATGTTTTCTATGATTTAAACCAATTTTAACCAAATTTTTAAATAAATTATCTAAACCTTGATTTAAAATTGAACAACATTCAAAATAAGCAACTGCATTAATATCTTTTTTCATTTGAATACCTTCTTTATGTGTAACAAAACCTGATTTATCTTGAATATGTTCTATATTTATTGAATCAATTTTGGTTTGAACCAATACAATTGGTACATTTGGTATATTATTTTTTAATTCTTCTACCCACTAATAGTATATATAATAGTTAAAAACAATTTCAGATATACAAATATGAGTATGTTATTCACATAGTTTATCATAAAACACATACCACATTTTTACAATTTAAATATGAATTTCTATTTGATTGTGAAAAACAAATAACAATTACATCTGAATCTGGATATAGTGTTGGTCCTAAATGTATTATTAAATTAATATTCTAATAGTAATAGTAATGAGTCATATATTATGATACATACTAAGGTCATTAAAATGATCGCCACCACCAGTATCCCACCAAGATATATTTACAATCTTTTTATTATAATCCACAGGATAAACCAATGAATCTAAAACAGTGGGGATATATGTATCTTCACCTGCAGGAAACTTTCCATCCAATGCTGTCATCATTAATGTAGTTTTACCAACACCATAATCACCTATGCAAACTATTTTAAGAGTATCACTATTCGTATTATCATTACTATTATTATTGTTGTTATCACTATAAGTGATACTATTATCAACCATTTTATATAACAATTTCAAATTTATTTTGATTTTTGTAAAATTTAAAAAAACAAAAAAAACAAAAAATATCTAAAAAAGATATTTTATCCAAGCATTTACAATTTATCATATCGATATGATAAACAAAATCAAAAATAGTACAAAATAATTAAACTTATTTAACTGTGTGGTATTTATATTTATAAAGATGACCTTTAACCTTAAAAAAATAGAAAAGATATCCACTTTAGCACAAAATTTCCGAGCTTAGTTTTATATTTTGATAAATAAATTTTAAAAAACCATGTTATTAAAACGTTTAATCAAACAATCATTCAGATAAACAATGAAATTTTTAGTATATTTAATTTTAATAATAGTGGTATTAATAAATAGTTTTTATTTATGTAATGGAAAAGCAGTTGTATCATTTAAAACATTCCAATATGATCAATATAATTGTAGAGGTGAATCTGAATACTATGAAGAATACAATTCTTTTGATCAAAATAACTGTATTAAATATCATCAAGAAACCATATTATCTATTTTAATAAACTTTTTTATTTTATAATATTTATTTTAACAACAATTAATTAGAATAATAAAAATAATAATAGAATGTCAGATATAGTATTAAGTTTTACAACTATTTCATATAGCACAATGCTTTTTACTACTCCTTCTTGGGGAAAATATTTATTTTATGAAATTAAAAAAGGATTTTTTAGAAAAGAGAAAAATACAATAAAAGAAAATTTGCTTATGGACTTTTAGTTTCAATTCCACTTTGTTTTATTTATTCATTATCAAGAGAAATATATTACAAAGATGCAACAATTTTATCAAATTTACTTCCTTGGGCACCTTTTGTTGTGTTAATAAATTTTGTTCTTTTTGATGGACGGTGATGGTTTTAAATATCTTGGTAAATAAACATAAATTGGGAATGATATCAAGAATAACCAAAATTAAAAATTAAATAAATAAGCAATATTAAAGGTATTAGATCCATCACAATTATTACAAATTTATATACACAATGATCTTTATAAAGATTATTTTATTATTATTGTTATTGTCTTGACATATCAATTAAAGGTGAATAATTTAAACTACCATTATTGTTGATGTTATTATTATTACTACTTTCTATGTTTACTTCAATTTCTTGTTGATCATCAAATTGTTCAGATTGTTGATTTGATAATATTGTACCTAGTTGTCTTCCACTTTCACTTTTAAAACTTGATATATATTCTTTAAATTTTGAAGTGATACCATTACTACCACTACCACCGCTATTACTACTACTATTTGTTGGTGATACATTTAAATTTGCATTTTGTAAATTATAATTTAAATTACCTATAAATCCACTTGTTGATGTCATAAAATTACAAGTTCTTGATGATTCAATTTCAATCATTTTACTATATGAAAGTAAGAAAATATCCAAATAACCTTTAACAACTATACATGTATAAAAAGAAGAGATTTATTAATATTTGAGTGTATTAACACTACCACTACTACATACATAAATAACCAACTATAATACCAGATAAATGGCCAATTAATGAAGAATATGGAAAAATTAAATAAGTAATTAATAAGATTGCAAAAGGATATAGTTTTGAAGGTATTTCAGTTATACCATAAAATGATACAGTTTCATTTTTAAAGAAATGAATTTCAAATAGTGCAAATATAATACCAGATAATCCAATTGTACAATTATAATATGGGAATTTGATAGTACCACTCTCTAAAAACATTAATACCATTGATATTAATAACATAACCATTGGTATTAACCCACTAAACAATGCAATCAAATAAAATAATTGAAAACTTCCAAATTTAACTCTCTCTAATATTGATCCTATAGGTACAAATGATAACATATTAAATAATATATGAAGTATATCTAAATGAAAATAATGTGAAATTAAAGTTCTATATACTGTAGGGCAAATTAATAATAACTATTAGAAATAATGTATATTACTCACCATACTACTATTGTTACTATTAACTATATACCTACAATTTTTAAATATCCCAAGTGTAGGTGACCTACAAACTGATGTAACAATACTAATAGGTATAATAATTTCAAGTATGAATATAACAACACATAATATGAAAAAGAATCTTGTTGTAATTGGTATCTTTTCTAGAAATTTACTTGTTTTATCTTTAAGTTTACTAAAAAATCCTTCTTGATTCGTTGTTGTTGATTGTGACATTTATTACTATATAGTGGTGTTGATGTGTGTTACAACAATGTAATGAAATTTGAAAAATGAAAAAAAAATAAAAAAAAAAAACTTATTGTAAAACACAGTGATGAAAAATAAAGAGTGAATTTTAAATATAATTGAATATAGATTTTGTTTATTATATAATATATATAAGATATATAAATATACAGGAAGATTTAAATACACCACACTTTTTTTTTTTTTTTGTAAATAATAATATTTAATATTTTAAGTCTTTAAAGATATCTAATATATTAATATATACATGATTATACATGTGTTATTATTATTATTGAATTATATAAAATATAATGTGTAAATCTTTATTTATGTGTATTATAGTAATTTGTGACATGCATCTATTTTTTATTTATAGTTTAACAGATTTGTGTGATTTATAAAAATATCTAAAATTTTGATTTTTTTAATTTTTTTTAATATTTTTTCAAATTCTCAACGGTTTGATTAATATTTTTTTTTTTTTATTTAAACCACACGATAATTATAATAGTTATTTTATTTGTTTATTATATAAAAAATGAAATTATTATTAGTTATAATAGTAACAATAATAGTTTTAATTAATTGTGGTGTAGCTGTTGCTTCAGTTAGTTATTCAAATGTAACTATTCCAGACGAAGATTCCGACGATAAATGTTCATATTGTACAGTCGGAAATGATTTAAATTATTATTGTGTTTCCCAACAAACATGTATTACTGATTTATCAATGGGTAATAATACAAATATTAGTGAATGGCCTTCATGTAAAGGTGGTTATTGTAATTCAGATTCATGTCAATGTTATGCACAATGTTTAAATACATTTTGGCCTTGTTCAAATACCATCACTGGTGATTTAGTATTAATGATATTTTATGGTGTCTTATTAGCATTTGGTGCTAAATTCATTTCTGATGGTTCTGAAGGTTTAATGGAAGTAAGTAAAACATGCACATACATTCACACTTACATGATATATCAAACATCACTCAGTATACTTATTATCAATAAATTAGATTTTAGATCCAGGTTTAATTGGTGGATTAGTATTACCAATTTTATCAGCATTACCTGATGCAATTATTATTGTAGTAGCAGGAGCATTTGGATCAAATCCACAAGCACAATTATCAATTGGTATTGGTACATTAGCAGGATCAACAATTATGTTAATGACAGTTCCATGGAGTTTATCATTGATTTTAGGACGTTGCGATATTCGTGGTGGTGAATCAGTTGATGGTACACTTTCAAAATCAAATCGTTGGAGTTTAACAAAGACAGGTGTATCAGTTGATGATGATACACCAACAAATGCAAAAGTGATGATTGTAACATCAATTTCCTATTTAATTGTACAAGGTGTTGCATTTGCATATTTAAATGATCCAGAATCTGGAAAATCTGTTGAAAAATGGTTTGCATTGGTTGGTTTCATCGTTTGTTTTGGATTGATGGCTGCATATTGCACTTATCAAGTAATTTCACCAAAATTACAACAAAAGAAAATGGATGAAGCAAAGAGTAAATACTTACAAAAACGTATTGTTCATCATTTTGTTCACAATTTAACATTGAGAAAGAATTTATTTCAACATCAAAATAAAGATGGTGAAAACACCGCTACTGAACAATCACCTTTGGTAGGTGATCAACATAAAAAATTACCAGTTGATATTAAAGCAATGGGATTAAAATGGAAAAAGAATGCACATGAATCTGCTGAAAATAACGCAGCTGCAGCTGCATCTGGTTCAACTTCAATTCAAGTTAAAGATGATAAAGAAGATGATGGTGAAGAACATGGTCCAATCAATGTTAGAAAAGTTGCATTACAATCTGCTGGTTATCTCATACTTGGTACTGCTATGGCATCAATTTTCTCTGATCCAATGGTTGATGTAATTGATTCATTTGGTACAAAATTGGATATTGGTTTGTTTTATATTTCATTTATTATCACACCATTTTGTTCAAATGCTTCAGAATTAATTTCATCATTGATTTTCTCTTCAAAGAAAAAGAAAGCAAATTCATCCCTTTGTTATTCTGCACTCTATGGTAGTGCTACTATGAATTCAACTTTATGTCTTGGTATTTTCTTTGCTCTTGTATTCTTTAGAAATTTAACATGGGAATATTCAGCTGAAACAACTTCCATTTTAGTCACAATTCTAATTGTTGGTCTTATTGGTGCAACTCAAAAAACAATGAAAACTTATTTAGCTCCACTTGTATTATCAATTTATCCATTATCTTTAGTATTAGTTTATTTATTAGAAAAGTTTGCTCATTGGCAATAAAATAATAATAAAGAATATAAATTGAAAACAAACAATATTTATTTTTTAATATACTTTCATACCAGGATCAGCGGTTGCTTGTGGATCAATTGTAGTGAATAATACTTTAGTGTTGTCATCAGATGCTGCACATAATACCATACCTTCTGATACTCCAAATTTCATTTCTCTAGGTTTTAAATTTGCAACAAATATAACATTTTTACCAATTAATGCTTCAGGTTCATAAAATAATTTAATACCACTAAATACTGTTCTAATATCTCTAATTGCTTGTTCATTATTTATTATTGGTTCAGTTGGAGTAGATGATGTTACTTCTATATTAATTGGTTGTTCTGGTTGTTCTAATGGAATTATGGTTTCGGTTGTTGTAATTGGTGTAGTAATTGGTTGTTGTTTTAAACCTAAATCCAATGTTAATTTTAATAATTTCTTTGAACCTTTGATATGTTCAGCATTGATTACTTTTGCAACTCTAAGATCAACTTTTAAAAAATCATCAATTTCAATTAATGGTAATGGTTCAGTAACTTTTGGTGTTGTTGATTTACCACTACAACATGATGATGCAAATGATCTAATTGCTACTGTTGATGTTGTAATATTATTACTACTACTGTATGAAACTGATTTAATTGAATTTAATATTAATCTTTTGTACATGTTGTTTTTATTTGTGTTGTTTAAATTTTAAAAAAATAAAAATTGTAAAACGAAATCATAACACTTGATGAAAACTCAACAAAAAAACAAATTTAAATTGTCGACGTAATTTAGTAAAAGCAATCTATGTCCTATTCTCTAAATTTGAAAACGTAATTTTGATTGTTCAACAAAAAACAACTACGCTTTCAAATAAAAAAAAATATTGGATATAGTTTCTAAAACTAAAATTGTCATCGTTATAAATCATCAAAAAAAAAAAAAGAAACAACAAAGGTCAAACACAATTAAACATGTATTTAACCATAACGTCACAAAAACACAAATGTCATACTAATAATAATCGTAATACATGTAATAACACTTATAAAATATCTTTGATTTCGTTGAAAAAAATTAAAACAAAAAAAAAAAAAAAAAAATGGAAATTTGTTTTTAAAAATTAATAAAAAAAACAGTATTCCAACAAATAAATAAATTATAATAATGTGGGCAAATATATATCCACCAAGAAATAAATCAAATGAAAATGAAATACTTGATATTGTAAATAATAGTAACCCAAAAGATAGATTATTATTAATTGAGTATATATCAAAATTACAATTGGGTGGTTTATCAATTAAAAATAAGCAAATATTAATAAATTTTTGTGAAGAAGCAATTGTATCACAGTATGTATAGTGTGCAATATACTAAATAACATTATAATATTAATATTATTACTGCTTTTCATACAGTATAATTAAATTAGAAGATAAAAATATTGAAGATAATTCATTGGAAATTGATAAAGATGCAATGGCAACATGGTATTGGCAAGATAAAAATGAAGATGGTACTGTAGTATTATGGAATGCATTTGGTCAGGATGAAAATAGATTAATTGAATGTGCAAGAAAAAATAAATTTAATTATGTTCCAATCACTGATGGAATTCATTGTATAGATTTAAAATCAAAATTATTGATTTTTGGTGAATCAAATTCTGTAAAAATTAAAAGAAATCCACCAAAAGTTCAATCTTCTGGAACTGACAATGAAATCGATGATACAACAACTACAACTACTACCACTGAAGATGGTGAAGAATCTATAAATAATGATAATGATGATGGTATTGAAATTGATGTAACAAAGTGGTATTGGGCAGATGACAGTAAAAATGGTGGTCATCAAGATGTATGGGTAGAATATAGTAACGAATTAAGTAGAAAACTTGAAATTGATTATACTACAAAAGCAAATCAACAAGTTAAAGTTGATTCAGAACGATATGTTGATACAAATAAAATGTTACAAGTTAGGTATGATTGTCATTGGAGAGTTAGAATGGTTAAAAGAGAAGAGATATCACGTGGTAAATCATCTAGTAAATCACCAACACCAAATAAATCAACAACTAGTACATTTAAAAAACTTTATAATTTAATGAGTAATTTATCACTTTCAAAAAATAAAACAACAACCACAACAACAGATAATTCAACAGCAGTAGATATTCCACAATCAAAAACATTTGAACTTAAAAAAATTAAATTAGAATTACCATTTGTACTATCAATTAGTCAACTTCAATTTGTACACTATAAAATTCAATCACCACCAAATTCAAAAGTACAATCTTCTTCTGACAAATCAAATTTAACAAAATATACTTTATCAACTTTTAAAAAAGCATTCTTAAAAAATAATAATGTAACTTATATTTAAATATAAAAAGTAACAACAACTTGTAAATTATACATTAATAAAATCACACTTAATACTACTGTCTATTATTGTTTGTTGACAATGTTGATAGTATTATTGTTTGAGTTTGTTTCTGTTTCTGTTGATATTATTATTATTCCAATTGTCACTTTTATATCTATGATCTATTCTATCATATCCTTGGTTATTATTGTAGTTGTAATCACTCATGTGATTATTGTTACTATTTCTAATTGAAGATGGTAATGGTGGTGTTGTACTTATATTTTGACGTTTAATGTCTCTTTCACCTAATTTCACCATCTTCTTCCTCTGCAATTTTATAAATTCTTCTTTAGCTGTTTTTATATTATATTCATTTTGTACTGTAATTTCATTGAAATTATTATTTGATTTATTTAATATTGATTTGTTAATTTCTAATTGATCTGCAAGTTGAGGTATTATTTTATTTTTAAATTCTGATATTATATCTATTTTTTCACCTTTATGAATAGTTGTTACACATTCAATACTGGTTCTTTACAAGTTAAACACATTAAAATAATCTTTTTTTTTAAAATGTTCTGGACATTTAATGTCATATGGTTGTATATTATTATAAATCATCATGTTAATATATTTTTGATTTTTTTTTTTCATAAAATTATTTTCAATTGATATAATATGATGTGTGTTTATTTTTTAATTTTGTTTTTATACAATTAAACAAATTAATGATAATAACATTATCAATGTTACATGTACATTTTGAATGATTAAATTTGAAGATGAGGTATATTCAGTTTCACCATTTGGGAGAATGCTAAATCCTTCAGATGATTCAACTGTATTTGGATAACGATCTTCACATTCTGTATCCAATTCGGTAGAAATTGAAATTATTATATCACCATCAGTATCTGTATTTCTCATTTGAATTGAAAAGTATAATTGGTCATTAAGACATGTATAAAAACCACTACTTATTTCACTTTCAGAGGTTAGATCAGAGTTATAAGCAGTTGCAATTTCTATATAGAGATAATATTAAAATAGTAAATTAAATAGTTATTAGTATTAAATTGTTACAGTATATGTGCTATTATTATTAATTATTGTAACATACCATCACTATTAACGTTAATATAAGTGGTATACTTTTCTGGTAATCCATCAGATGATAATGTAACATGTACCTTATGGAGGTTTCCTTTTTCTCTTATTAATTTGAAATTTAATAATTGACTTTGTCTTACTTGAATTTTAGTAGAGGAAGAAGGGTCACTAAGCTCACTCCATGAATTGGAATTGTATATCATTAATTGAAATGAATTGACCATTACATTTAATGATAAAAAGAATAATACAATTAATACTAATAATTTAGATGCCATTTTTTATTTTTATATGATTTAATAATTTAATAACTTAATAATTTAATGATTTTGAATGAATGTGAAGTTTTTTTTATACTTTTTCAACATCCCTTTCATATGATTTATTTTTTTTAATCCCAAAAATACAACCAACAACATATTTCTAATTCCAATAATAGATAACAATAAATTTTCAATTCTGATGCTGTGTGATTTATTTTGTTGATTGATTTGCTGTGATTAGTGATGATCATAATGTTCTCATTGTGTGGTTGTGTGTTGTGTGTTTTATCTTTTTATTATCAGTGTGGGTGGTAATGGGTGTCTCTTTAATATTTTCAAAGTTTTGTTGATTGATTTGCTGTGATTAATTTTCTCGTTGTGTGGTTGTGTTTTATTTTTATAAGGGTTGTTATTTATTATCAAAGTGAAGTAGTGGGAGTGGGAGTGTGTGTTTTATTAATATTTTTAGTGTTTGTTGTTGTGATTGTGAATGAATTTTTTCGTTGTGGTTTTGTGTTATATTTTTTATCAAGTGTTGTGTGTTTTGTCATTTGAAATTTATTATTACATTATGATAATAATAAATTTATATTTGATTCAGTTAATATTGATTCAAAATAGCAAATAATTAAATAGAGTGGATCTTTAATCAGTAGTTCAGCGGGGTGAGACTTAGTAACAGGTGGCGCCATCTTATATAATTAAGAGGTCACGCCGGCTAACGATCCTAGGAAATAGGCTCCAAAGGGGGAAGGACATCTAACCGAAAGGTAATCTGACTATATGATTAAAAAGAACTTGATGCAAACGATCTTTTGGAAATTGGTGGGTGACCAAAAGAAATTTCAACAAATATATGAAGTATGGGAACCCTATAACTTGTATAGTTAGAAACAGGTTACAGGATACTCAAACTTTGAAATATTGAATCTCGTTACAATTCGTCTATATTTTAAATTGAACATAAACTTTTTTTTATTATGATTATAATTGATTTATTTGAATTTTTGTGAAGTTACTTTATTTTAATTTAAATTTAATTTATTTTTTTTATTTTTTTTTGAGAAACATAAGAGATATTTTTAAAAGTTAGTGATTACTTTTTTTTTTAACAAACATTTTTATATTATTATAAAAAATACATAACACTGTCTGAACAACAACTTTTATATAATCACAAAAGATACAAGGTAACATGTGGAAAAGTGCATATTCAAATAGAAAAAACTCAGATGAAAATGAAATAATTCAATTTATTAGTGATAGTAAATTAAAGGATAGATCATTATTAATTGAATATATATCAAAATTACAAATGGGTGGTTTATAC
>JABXES010009900.1:0-11318 GCA_013375695.1 Dictyostelium brefeldianum | reverse complement strand
ATCTAGATTTAATATTATCATTATTATTATTTATGATTACTCTATATAGAACCAAAAATAAACGTACATATAACCACACACAAATCTAAACAATTTATTTTTTTAAATTTTTTTATTTATTTGTTGATAAAAAAGGAAAAAAAAAAAAAAGTACATATCACATATTGCAAAAACTGTTTTTGTTGGTTGTTATTGTTGTTGTTTAAACTGTTCAAAAAGTATACAATAAAACTATTTGATTTTTAAAAAATCAACACTTGTAAAAGTGGAGTGAATTTTACTGTTTTTTAATTTTTTTTTATGAAAATATTATTACTAGAAAGTGTAAAGTGGTGTCTGTTATCTTTGCAGAAAGCATATGCCACAATCACAATGCAAACACAACATCTAATATACCATTGATATTAAAGTATATTAATTATTTGAAAAAACTATTTATAAATAGTTGAGAAAAACTATTTATAGATTTTTAGTCATATGACAAGCATATTAAATGTTTTTTTTTTAAAAAAGTATAAATAATAATTTATTGTTGTTGTTTGTTATTGTAAAAAAGATTCTTCATTTTGAAGAGTTGATAT
Source organism: Dictyostelium brefeldianum (assembly GCA_013375695.1). Taxonomy (NCBI): domain Eukaryota; phylum Evosea; class Eumycetozoa; order Dictyosteliales; family Dictyosteliaceae; genus Dictyostelium; species Dictyostelium brefeldianum. The sequence continues at coordinate 10,737 of JABXES010009900.1, read as the reverse complement.
CAGGATGTTGTTGTCAGGGATTTGAAATTATTTGTTGCTATTGATGTTGATTATTTATTTCTTTTTTTTGTTATCAACTTTAGCATTTTGTGGTGAAACTGGAGCTGGTGTTGGATTTTGAGCAGCTTGGATTGAATTTAAGTGGCCGTTCATTTGTGCGATTAAAGTTTGTAATTGTGGAACGTAAACTGGTGATTGGAAAACACTTTCTAATAATTCTTTATCAATACAGTATGAAAGAATTGATGATGGGACAAAAGAGTTTTGTAACTAAAAATAATAGATAAACAGAATTGAAAGTTAATATTTTGTTTGTCAATATATAGTAAAGTAAAAAATTAAAATACATACTTCTTTTAAAAAGATTGAAGTGCATTCAATGTAATGTTTGTAAACATTTGGACCATTGGTCTTTGCACCACATAAAAGACAGTTTGGGCTTTCAGAGAGCTTCTTACGGAAATATTCTTGCTTTGATGAACTATCTTCAACTGATGATACTGTTGAACTTGTTCTGGTTAAAGTAGCGCCATTTTCGACAGAGGTAGTAGTTGGTTCAATTGGATCCATTTGTTATTTATTTATTTAAAGTATATGTGAGGGAGTAATAAATTTATTTGAAAAGAGTAAAATATTTAATAATTAAATTTGATTAAATATTTGTTTGCAATTATTTATTTATAGTTGAGTTTTGTGTTGGATTAAAATGATTTATTTTTAAAAAAAAAAAAAAAAAGTTGTTGGTCAGAAATTTTTAAAAATCTACATATTTTTTCTCTCGAGAGAAAAATAAAAATAAATAAATCATTGTCTAATTTCCAACCGCAACATTTTCAAATTTAACTGGTATATCAACCGCAACATTTTTTCAAAAATTCCACATACAAATAAATATCTCAACATTATTTTTTTTTTCAAAATTTTTTATTTTTTTTTTTTTTGAAAAAAAACGAATTTTTTATTTGAAAAATTTACGACTATTTTAAAAAACGAATATCAATCAACAATCTAAATTAATTTACATTGTAATCCATCCCAATTGAAAAAAATAAAAAGATGTCGAGTTACGTAGTTGATTCAAATTTTGTACCACCAATTGTTTTTAAAACATCAAATATTGAAAAAGTACCAATTTCAATTATTTCACATTCAAACGATAATAACTTTATCGCATATAATCTCAATGATAAATTGAATGTAGTAGATTTAAAAAACAATAAATTGGTTGAATTGGAATCATCATCTCACCACACAAATACAATAAGATCAATTGAATTTGCTAAAAACAGTAAAATATTAGTTACAACAAGTAACGATAAATCAATTAAAGTTTGGGATTGTCAATCAAATTTTAAAAATATAAAAACAATGTAAGTGTGCTATAAGATACATAATGATAGATAACAATAGTAATAATAATATATTAATCATATTCTTATATAGTAATGTAAATAAAAAAATTATTTGTTGTACATTAAATAAAGATGATACAGAAATTTTAGTATCAGATAAATGTGGTGATGTATTTACATATTCATTGGTTAGTGAAAATAGTATTCCAGTTGTTAGTGGTGATAAATCAGTTAAACATGATGAAAAGGAAAGTGATAAAAATTTAATTTTTGGTCATTATTCATCAATTATCGATATTAAATTTAGTCCATGTTTTGAATATTTATTGTCTGGTGATAGAGATGAAAAAGTTAGAGTTAGTAAATTCCCAAATTGTTTTGATATTCAAAGTTTTTGTCTTGGTCATTCAAAATATATCACAGAAATCTTTTTCATTCCAAATAAACCAGAAACAATGGTAACTGGATCAGGAGATGGCACATTGAAAGTATGGAATTGGAAAGATGGTAAATGTTTACAAACTGTAGATTTCAATGGTACCTTTGAAAATGCAATCACTATTCCACAAGCATACAATGTAAATGGTAATCAATTGTATTTTTCAATTGAAAACTCATCAAATCTCTATGCAATTCCAATGAATTTAGAATCCTCTCAATTACAACAAGATAAATTAATTACAATACCATTGGCTTCTTCACCAATTTCAATTGATTTACTTGGTAATGGTGATAATTCAATTGTTTTAGCTAGTTTAGTACCAGTTACAAAAGATATTGATGTTATCGTTGCAATTGATACCACTTTGAATTCGGTTGCCACAAATAATAAAATTTCAACTCTTATTAATTCATTAGATTCAACCACAACATTGAAACCAACAGAATTAAAAGTAATTTTAGAAGCTGTTGAAAAGAAACAATTTAGAAAACATTGTTCATACTCAAAACAATATCAAGAAAGAAGTGCTAATAACAATAACAACAACAATAAAAAAGGTGATGGTGATGATGAAGAATTAAGTTTAGATGAACAAGATATGGATGATGGTGAACAACAACAAGAATCAAAAAAAGATAAAAGACCTTTAAAATTAAGAAAAATGACAATTGAAGGTGATAAAGAAATTCAAAAAGAATTAAAAGAAAAAGAAGATAATAAAAAACAAGAATAAATAAATAAATATAGTTATTTAAATCAACATAATTCTATAGTGGTATTATAAATAAGATAAATAAATAAATAAGATGTTGTTTTTTATTTGTTTTCCAAATATATTTGTGTTTATATTATTTTAAAATAATAAAACAAATGATAAGATAAATGCAATGAATAAAATTGGGATTGTAATCATTGAAGATGAACTATCACCATAACGATCACATGGATACAAATCAACATGTGATTTGACATCACATTCAGAGACAAATTGATCACATTGTTCACGAGTAATTTGATAAACTGGTTTGTTGTCACTTCCTGGGCTTAATGGGAATGAGAAATCACATAAGACCTTTTCGTATGCATTACCACAATTAGTTGTATTGGTACCAATAACATTTTCGTTTAACATATTTGCTTTGAAAATTGCATTTGTTGAGGCATCATATGCTGCAAGATTGATACCTGCTGGGAGGAGAACTTCTTTGTTGACAACTTGATCACAGAATTTGACATTATCATTTGTTTTGACGAGAGTTCTAACTGCTGCTGGTGGTGGGACTGTAGCACAATCTTCACTAACATCAATAACACTACATGAAAACCAATTTGTATTTGAAAATGCTTGTAATACACATTGTTTGTTGTCACATACAGTACCTGTTGGAATTGTAATATCGAAAAAGAATTGACCAACTGCTGCTGGAGTTGGACCAGTTTTTGCTAAAGTAATAGCAAAATCTGCTTCAGTAACACCTCCATTTGTTGATAATCTAAATGTGACTGATTTTTTTAAAAATATATATTAGTATTAACGAACACAGCAGTGGTGAAATAAAGTGAATATAATGATACAAACCATCACCAGTACCATCACCTACAATTACATCCCATCTAACTTGAGTTGGTTTACCTGGACAAAATGTTGCTTGGGCAACAGTTTGTTTGGCAGTACTACCACATAATGCTGATTTACTTGGGTTGGTTGAAAATGGTGTTGGTGTAACTCTATAAATATTTAAATAATAATAAATATTAGAATACAATTTAAAAGTTGTGACATTTTGTAACAAACAAAACGGATTGGATGGAACCAAATTATTTGTTTTTTTTTTTTTGTATAATTATTATACAATATTTACAATCTAGCATGAGCATTGATTAATGTTACAAAAATTGAAATTAATAATACACTTAGAATGAATCTCATTTTATAATAAATAAATAAATAAATAAATAAATAAATATTGAAAAATAAACTGATAGAAAATAAAATGTTGAAAAAAAATAGTTGGAGAAAAAAAGTTTTTAGAGTTGATTTTTTTTTCACAATAACTCACAATCAGTTTAAAAGTCGCTTTTTTAATGAATGGGTTTAAGGTACTGTGGATGATATTTTATAAAAATGATAAAAGTGTGTTTTTATAAACTGATATTTTATAAGTCTGAAATTACAAAAACAACACACAAGATAATTATTTGTAAAGCGAGAGAACTTTTTTATTTTTTTATTATTAATTTTTTATTTTGATAATACATACTATAACACAATCAAACAAATAATTACACTATCATATATATATTATTATTTTTAATATAATACTCTAGTTTTAATTGAATTTGGTAAAGAAGAAATTTTCTTTTTAATTTCTTTTGAAGCTTCAGAATCAACGTCAGCAATGAAATAACCAATTTCTTTTCTTGTTGATAATATTTGACCGGAAACATTAAATTCAGCTAGAATATTATTAATATCTTTGAGTACACCAGGTTTGTTTTTATGAATATTTAATATACGATGAGTTGAAGGACTATATGGCATAGTGACTTCAGGGAAATTAACGGAACCTGCTGAAGCACCAGAATTTATAAATTGAATCATTAAATCACTTACTTCCAAACCAATTGCTTCTTGTGCTTCTTCAGTACTACCACCAATATGTGGAGTTAATATAGTATTTGGACATTTTTGTAATTCAGATACCCAATTTGTACAATTTGATTCAGGTTCTTCAGGATAAACATCAACTGCAGCACCTGCTAAATGACCTGAACGTAATGCAGCAGCTAAATGATTGATTTGTACAACTTTACCACGTGATGCATTTAATAGATAACTACCCTTTTTCATTTGTTTAATTTCTTCTTCACCAATCATACCACGTGTAATATCGGTATCAGGTACATGTAATGTAACAAAATTACTATTTTCCAATAATGTTTTCATATCTGGACATGTTTTTGAATTACCCAATGGCAAACGACGTGCAATGTCATAGTATATAACAGACATTCCCATTGATTCTGCTAACACCGATAGCTGACTACCAATATGACCATAACCAATGATACCCAATGTTTTACCACGAATTTCATGACAATGTGATGATTCTTTTCTCCAAATTTGATTATGCATTTCGTTACTTCTATCACCTAATTTACGTGATAATATGATAATCTCTGCAATTATCAATTCAGCAACTGAACGACTGTTACAAAATGGTGAATTGAATACTGGTACACCCAATTTTTCTGCTGCTGATAAATCAACTTGATCAGTACCAATACAAAAACAACCAACTGCTAATAATCTTTTTGCTTCATTTAATATTTTATCTGTAACTTTAGTTTTACTTCTTAATCCTAATACATGCACATCTTTAATTTTTTCAATAATTTTATCTTCTGGTAATGATGATGAAATTGATTCAACCTAATTCAAATTTATATATTCATATATTAGTATATATATTTAAAATTTGAAATCAATGATATAGGTAGGTAATGTTTACATACTTGAAAACCTTGATCTTCAAATTGTTTAATTGCAGCAATATGAATATTTTCTAATAATAAAACTTTAATTTTATCTTTTGGGAATGATGTAACAGTTGTATCCATTCTTATATATTTGTATGAATGTGTATTTTAGTAATAATGATAAATGATACTAAAAACTAAAAAAAAATTTAAAAAATGAAAAAAAAGTTGTTTGCTTATTTTAATACCCGACAAATTGGCGACATTCAAATTAAAAAAAAATAATAAATAAAAACAATTTTAAATGCGGTTGGGAATTCCAAAAATAAAAATAATTTACGACTGGTGCTTAAAATTTGATAATGACCCAACAATATCTAAATATTAACAATTATGTCGACACTAGTAAATTACAAGATTTGGTTAACAATCACCATAATTACTAAATAATAGATACACCATCTTAACAAAATTACTTTTTTTTTTTTTTTAATATTATATTTTATTATTTGTTTTATTTAGTTATTATTAATTATTAATTATTTATTATATTATAAAATTCATTTTTTTTTTTTTAGCCAATCATTGATAATCTCCATGAAAATAATGAAATTGATAAAGTTAAAAATAGAATCCAAAAAGTTACAATTGAATATTTTGGAGGTATTTTAACTTTTGCTGGGATAAGAGTTGCACACAACGCTAATATACCACCAAAAATAAAAGAATACCATTGAGGAAATGAAGGTTGAGGTAATGAACCATTTAATCTATAGGAAGAAGGACACAATAATAACAATTGAAATGCAACAGCAGGGAAAAGCATACCATAAACACGATCACATTTTGACCAAAAATCAACTGGTTTCATCACAGATACAATAGGTACAACCAAAAAAACCAATAATAAAATGACCAACATTATAAAATTTAAACGATCCATATGATAAAATGAAATTTCTTGTGCACTATTCATTGCAGAGTAACATGCATTATCCCAACATGAACGACAACCTAATATATCAACTTTTCTAAATGCTGTACCAACCACACAAACCAATGTACCTTGTATAACACCACCAACGCAATCTGATGGATAATGTACACCTAAATTAATACGCGCAAAACTTGAAAGCAGTATTGCTGCTACAAACAATAATGGCATCCACCATTGTACAACCGTTATATTAAATCCATTGTAATATGTTACTATCCATACAATTGCATAACTATAAACCACTGAACATGTTACTGCTCTCGATGGAAATGATGATGTCATATCTTTTTTCACTGTTTTTGCTCTTTTTACCATGTATGGTCTAAATCTCCATAGAAATCGTTTAGGTACTTGTGAAACCAATGATAATAACAATGCTAAATATGTAAATTCTGTTGCCAATGTATCTTGTCCCAACATAAATAAAAAAAATGGTGCAATCATTGCTATCTCTACTGCTACCAATGCCGTTATAAATAAACTAAAATAATACATTGGTTTACCTGTATAACTTTGACATAATCTAATAATTGGATCATCAAAAAATCTTAATTTTTCTTCTAACCAAATTGGAAATAAATATACAACTAAAAAACAAGTATACATAAGTTAATATATATATATATATATATATATTGGTTGATATATAAACTATCATTACTACTGCTACTTACATCTCTTTTTAGGTGCACTTGATAAATGATTTTCATATGTTTTATAAAAGTTTGAATCTGTTAATGGTTGATATACATCTGTTTCATCATCTATTAAATGTGATGATGAGAATATAGTTGATTGATTATCTTGATATTCATCATATGAATTTATATTTGATCCAACCATGTTATTGTTTTTATTACTGCTGTTGTTATTATTATTATTGCTGATTAAGTTATCACTGCTATTACTGCTACTGCTGCTATTACTATTACTATCACCACTATCGTTACTATTTGATAAACCTACATCAACGATTGCACCCCCGTTATTTTTACTACCTTTTAAACTTTTTAATTTAGATTCTATTTCTGAATTGGCAAAGCTGCTACTATTGTTGCTGCTGCCGTAATGATAAGAGTGACTAAGGCGATGTGGTGTTGAAGTTGTGGTAGTTGTGGTAGTTGTGTGTTGTGTTGATGATATATCACCAAATGAATTTATTCTCTTTCTACTTGTTGTTCCACTATTACTACTTGTTGTACTATTATTACTTCCAATACTACTACTCCTTTTTAATGTATTGTTGTTGCTTTCGCTATTTATGCTTGTATTATCCAGTTTGTTTGTTTATTAATGTGTACCTTTAAAAAAAAAAAAAGATATAAAAAACTATATATTCTTTTTTTTTCTCTTTTATGTTGATACACTCTTCTATGGGTTATTGGTTATTTGAATGCCAATTTAATATAAAAGATACACTATATATATTATATTTGTTTGTTATTTTAAAATTTACTATTACAGAAATAATTTATTATTATTGAATGTGTGAGGTGGGGTATAAATTATTTTTAATGAATGTGAGAAGTGGATGTGTGTAAGTGTGTGGATTTTAATTTAAAATTTTATTGATCATATTATACAAAAAAACAATTATTAATATATATAGCTCTTTATGAAATAAATGAACAATTGAAGTATTTTATTTTTTATTTAAAATACAATTATAAAAAAAAAAAAACACCACACACAAATAAAAAAAACTAAAAAAAAAAAAAAAAAAAAAAAAAAAAAACAAAAAAAAAAAAAAAGCAGACATTTTTCAATTCGTAATATCATAATATGTAAATGATGATCAAAGCACGTTGATTATTGTACATTGTACAAAAAAAAAGAAATATTTTTACTTTTTCGATTATATTTCTGTATTTTTAATTAAACTTTCTTTTTAAAACTCATTTTTTTAGAAAGTAAATTATGATGATGTAACACATAGATTTTGTTTTTTAGTATAAAGGGTTTATGTGCAAATTTAAAATATCTTTGCAAAAACTTTTTCTTTTTTTTATCAAACGCGTAAATAAATTAAACAATGTAACAATATATATTATTTGTTGTGTTTAAAAAAGTCAAATTTTTATAAATTATTTTGTACAGATTTTTGTTTTTAATAATGGATAAAAATTAAAATTCACGTATTTAAAAAGAAATTTAAATCAATTCATAAATTAATCAAACAAAAGATAAAACAAATTAATAGGATACTATTATAAACAAAAATGACTATTTTCTGTATGTTCTCTCTCATTAAAATAAATATATTTTATAGATGACACTAAAATTTTTAATATTTTAAATATATTTAGCTGTGGTTTCATCAATTTCAATATCAAGTAATTATCTGATTTATCATTTGGTAATAATTCATTTAATTCATATTCAGAGATATTTGTGGGGTCGGTTTGGGTTCTAGAGTTAGTATCGGAGTTAATAGTCAACCCACTGGAAAAGGTCTAACTGGAAAAAGATAATTAATGCTTAAACTTTATAAATTCCTAAAACTAGATTATAAATAAATATAAATAATAATCTTGTATTTTATTTAAATTATAAATGATTTTGTAATGATTTTGGTAATCTTTCTTTAAATTGTTGTAAATTTGGAATTGGTGTAGCATTTGCACATACAGCTGGTAATTGGAATAATTGTTCAACTGGTTCACTTTGATAATTATAGTAATTCATAATTGAATAACCATCAATTTCACCAGTGTTTGCTGAATTTGTAGATGTAATGGTACAATCTGCTTTGTTTACTAATAATACTTGAATGGTAATGTTTTTAACGTTATCTTGAAATTCAAATACTTCCATTGGAATGGTACCAAGTGAGAAATCACCTTTGTATACTACTTCAAGTGGTTTGGAAACTGGGAATTCAACGGTTGTAGAATAACATACATCACCATTACCAATGTTTGATACAAAATATTGTGTATTGTTTTGACCAAATGTCCAAATTTTACCAAAGTTTACAACATCATCATTATCAACATCATATTCAACAAACATTAATTGATTTGTATAATCAATGTCAATTGCACCTTGCTCAAAAAATGTTGTTTGACCAATACTACCATTACTTTGAATGTAATTTGCATTGAATGAAAATGATATAAAATCAGTTGCGTAACTTGTTAAATCAATGGTGTTTGTTGTAAAACATTCTTGTGTACCAACTCTAACCTTGTTTTTATTGTATACGTTGAAACATGAAATACTTGAAATATAAATGGTTACAAGTAAAATTAATAATAATAATAATTTCATTGTTTTAATGTATATATATGTATTTTGGTTAATTATTAATATTAATGATAAAAAGTTTTTTTTAGTTTGGTTTTTTAATTTTTTTTAAAAAAAAGTGTAATAAATATCTGGTTTCCTACCATTTTGATTTTTATCCCAACTATTTTATTAAAGAGATGGTCTCTATTATATTTTATAACAATGATAATTATATTTTTTATAATAAAATAAAAAACTATTTAAACAAAATTATTTAATAATAATTTAATAGAATGATCATTAAATATATTGACACTAGTAGTTACTAGACAAAAAGGGGATGTAGCTCAGATTGTAGCGCGCTCGCTTAGCGGTCGAGAGGTAAAGGGATCGATTTGTAAAATAACTATTAAACTATAGGCTGAAAAATGAACAATTTAACATTGGGTTGAACTATATTTTCAATAGTTTTAAGGTTAAATATAGTAGAATTTGATATTTCATTGGTTTTAAATTTGTTTAAACAATGATTCAAACTCATTTAACGATAAAAACAAGTAAAACAAAAAATTAAGGTATTCAAAATATTTTAAAACTCTAATAAAACATAGGAGATCATTGCAATAGGTAGATATCCATATCAAAAGGTAGAGCTTGATAGCTTATTGTTTTTAATGTTATTCAAACAAAGATTCAAGGCCATTTCACGATTAAAACTGGTAAAAAAGAAGCTTTTTTTGTGTTAATACCCTTATTTCGTGGTTTTTATTAGTTAATTTACAAAACCTGAATTACATTAATTAGTAATAGAGGGGAGAGGGGGGTTGATTTGTTTTTAATTGTTTTTAAATTTTTGTTGTTGTTTTGTTTTTTTGTTTTATTTTTTTTTGTTGATTTGTTTTGATTTGATTGTTGATTTAGTTACAATCTTTAATATACGATCCCAATCAGCTTCTTTGGCATTCTTTAGCCTGTATTCAATTTGTACAGTTGAAATATTGACCAATCTATCTTGAAATTTAGCTGAATTTCTTCTGTACCATACTACTTCCATAATTACTGATACTTTTTAATTTTTTTTTTGTGTTAATACCCTTATTTCAACTTTTTAACTTTTTTTTTTTTTTTTTTAATAATCTGTTTCCTTTTTGTAAAATTCTGACTGAAGGTTTTCCTCTGTGGGGTAGTTTAGTACCCTTTCGGGAGTTTTTTTGTGTCTGTTATACACATGTGCGGCG
>JABXES010009888.1:0-11332 GCA_013375695.1 Dictyostelium brefeldianum | reverse complement strand
AAGTCTAGTACGTTATGCTCTTCTATATAATCTATTTATTCATCGAACAAGTAGTTTATGATGTTGTTGTTGTTGTTGTTGTTGTTGTTGTTGTTGTTGTTGTTGTTGTTGTTGTTGTTGTTGTTGTGCTTGTTGTTGAATTAAATTATTATTATTTACATTTGTAGTTGGTATCGTTGTTGTTGTTGTTGGTGTTGTTGTTGGTGTTGTTGTTGTTGTATTTGCAGTTTGTATTGTTGGTATACCTGCAGTTGATTGTTGTTGACCAAATTCTTTTTTATTATTTAAATAATTATTTACACTTGTAAATAAACCATAATTTTTTAATAATAGTAGTATTTGTTTTTTTAAAGATTCTTCCAATTTCAAGTGACTATCACGTTGATAATTTTCATTTAAATCTTTTAACAAGAATATTTGAAGTATTGGTATTGATTTACCAGGTGTTATAAATGAAAATGGTTGTGGTAAATTAAAGAATTTACTAACCAATAAATTATGAATTGATGGTGCTATAGTTTGTTTAACATGTTTTAATATTTTAAATATTGTAAAATATTCTAATTTAACAGTTAAATTTTCAAATACAAGCTGTATATATAGTGTATTGGGCATAGTATTAGTATGACTGTTGCATAATGATTGGTGTATACATTAAATATATAGAATGTACACTTACAAATATAATATTACAAATATGAAACATGAATAATAATGATTTTAAATAAATGAATTCACCATCTTCAAGCCACTTTTCAATTTCAAATGGGGTCATATTTTGAATTGAATCCCAAAGATCAATAAATAATTTGGTATCTTGAAATGAATTTAAATTTATATATACATTCTCTTTTTCAATATCATTAAAAATTTCAAATTTAACTGTTTCATCTGCTGTATGTTTATTAAATTGAATTTTAATGTCCTATTATAACGTGTTGTGTTATTATAATGTGATGTGTTATATATTAATCAATAGTAACACAAACTAAACAACTTACATGAAATACAGCTTTTTCTGCCATTTTATTTAAAAATAAAGATTTTCCTTTTGATGAATCTCCAATCACTCCAATTACACAAGGTCCTCCATTTTTACCACTATTATTGTTATTTATATTGATTATATTATAAGGTGGTGCTGCTACGTTAGCAACATTAGGTGTACTAGCAGTAGTAGTGGTTGTTGTGGTTGTTGTGGTTGTTGTATTATTTTGATTATTTATGACATTTTTATTTGGTGATATTGGTTGACTATTACTATTACTATTAGTAGTAGTGGTTGGATTAACTTTATTTGATACTCTTTTAGTTGATGAAGTGTTGTTTGTATTGGATGTAGTATAACTGTTATTATTGTTATTGTTATTGTTATCTACATTCATTATCTCATCAATGAATTATTATATATGTATATATCTTTATAACAGTGTCGTGTAAAATTAATTTAAAAAAAAAAAAAAATTGGTCAAAAATGAAAATTTTTAAAAAAAATGCGGAAATTTAAAATTAATAATTAATTTAAGATCATCACGCCTTTTGTCTGTTTATTTTTACAATTTGGTGCCTATTTAGGAATAGTTAAACGTTTAATTTTATTTGTTTTTTATTGGAAACTTGTTAATGATTCACCATAATGTGTTCTTCTGATTGTTTCTGCTAATACTGATGCAACTGATATGATTTTAAGTTTTGGACATTTCTCTTTATTATGTTCATTTGGAATTGAATCTGTAATTACCAATTCAGTAATGGGTGAATCATTTATAATTTCAACTGCATTCTTTGAGAATACACCATGTGTTACCAATGCAAATACTTTGGTTGCTCCTTTTTTCATTAATACTTTTGAAGCTAATTTCAATGTTGTTGCAGTATCTATGATATCATCAACGATGATTGCAACTTTACCTGTAACATCACCAACTAATATAGTTTCTTCAACATCAAATGAAAATGATGATGATAATGATAATGATGCTTCTTTATTCGCACGATGAATAATTGCCAATTCCGATTCTAATTTATCTGCAATTAATTTTGCACGTTTTACACCACCAACACCTGGTGACACAATGATGAAATCTTCCTTTATCTTTTTTCTAATATATTTTACAAATAATGGTTCAGAGTATACATTTTCAACTGGTATATTAAAGAATCCTTGAATTTGACTTGAATGTAAATCAATTGTAATTATTCTATTTATACCTGAAACTTCCATCATATTAGCAACTAATTTGCAAGTAATTGGTGACCTTGATTTATCCTTTTTCGACTGTCTAGCGTAACCAAAGAAAGGTATAACGCTCTTTATGTAGATTACGCAATTTAAGGGTTACTATTATGATTCTGTGATTACTATATTGGTATACCAAGTTCAAATTTATGAAAAACTTACGGTTATTCTATGAGCAGATGCACGTTTTGCACCGTCTACCATTACTAAAAGTTCCATTAAATAATCATTTACGCTTGGATTACATGTAGGTTGAACAATATATAAATCAACATCTCTTACTGATTCATTAATTATAACTTGAGTTTCACTATTTGCAAATTTTGATACAGTTGCTTTTCCAACTGTGGTATTTAATTTCTCTGCAATTGAAGCTGCCAATACTGGATGTGCATTACCTGATAATATCACAAGTGGATTACTTGACATTCTTTAATAATATGATATTTACAATAACAATGCTGTTTTCTGCTTTATAGGTATGGCAATTTGATTTTGAAATAAATAAAAAAAAAATTAAATTTTTGCTGTAAAAATTCAAAATTAAAAATAAATTATTATTTTTTATTGGTTTATTTATAATGTTATAAAAGTAATAAAATTAAATTTAGTAATTAAATTTCAATAAAATCTAGAAATATTAAACTAATTTTAAAAAAAAATCAACAACACAACATTACAGTAATAACAGTAATTTAAATTATTCATATGGAATATTAAAAAATATTAAACAATTTAAATATAATGTTTAATATTAATAATAATTATTCTCACAACAATTTAAAGCAACCAAATAAATAAAAATACTAAAAATAGAAATTAGAACATTAAATCTATTAAATGAATATAAATTTGGATTATATAAAAATTTTTTTTTTTTTTTTTTTTTTTTTTTTTTTTTTTTTTTTTTACCCACACATTTTTTATTTTTTAGAGATTCATCGGTTCCATTTAATAATAATAATAGAATGAACCATTTCTTAATCATATTGTTTTGCGCTTTATTTATTTTTATATAGGTATTATTAATTGAATTTTTTGGCTTTAGTAACGATTAAGAAGATGGTGCTCATAATAAGTACATTGAAATAATAATAAAATTCATAGTTAATTGTTTAAAAACGTTTTAGATTTAATTTGATGATAATTTTTTTCTAAATAATGATGATATTACTCAAATTTTGTTTTATTTTAAAAGTGTAGTTTATATAACACCCACACATTTAATTTATTGGGAAATTTAGTGTGGGACGGCATGCAAGAAAAATTATAATGATATTTATTAAACTTTTATTTATTCAGATGTTTTTTTTTTAATCCACCTCAATTTTTGAGATTTAAATTGAAAGAATTGTTTAAATAAATTAGTGGTGGGGGTTTATAAAAAGTAACTTCAAACTAAATACGGTAAAGCAATTGAAAAAAAAAGAAAAAGAAAGATTCACAAGAAAGAGCAATGATGACTGTGTACTTCCAAATCAAGACCAACAATAGTCCATAATAAAATATCAATTGTCAATTATACCAAAGTTCCAATATTCATCTTTACTATCATTTTTATCACAATCACACCAACAACAGTGTCTTATTCTATGGTATTTTGAGAAACATATAAAATCAATAATCAAACATCACAGATTAATTGAAGATATAAATCAATTTAAAAGTAAGTACTCTATTATAATTTACTCCATACAAAATGATATTTTATTTTCTAAACATATAATACTGCCACCAAAAATTAATATATAGAGTTGAAAAGAAAATGGATGAAGTATATGGTCAACTTCAAAGCGAAAAGAAAAATAAATACTCATCAGAATCAGTTGCAATGTTAAGAGTAAAAAAACAAAGAATATTTAATGATTGTTAGTGTGTTTGTCATAGTCATTATCTTTAATAATAGTTGCAAAATGAAATATTAATACCAAGTAAACTAGCTTGGGTCACAGAGTTAAAAAATAGTATTAATGATAATAATAATCAATCAATGATAAAATTGATGCAATTAATGATAAAATATATAAAAATTTAAATTAGTCAATGATAAAATAGGTAATTAAACAAAAACATAGTAATCATCTCAAACAATATAAATTATAATCAACAACAAAATTTTTTGTTTCTTCACTCAAAATCACCAAACTGACAGCCGGATAAAGCATGTATTCTTGGTGAAGTTTGTGAAATTATCAAATTTACCAAATTTTTTAAATCTTTTGAATTTATTATTCTAAAATTACCTTAGGTTGAAATTGATTTGAAAATGAGTTGGTATAACTAATATAGGTGTTGAATAAATATTTACTGATACATTTTTATATGTTAGTTTTGTAATTGATTTCAGAACCCTAAATTATTATTTTAGTAAAATCTTTTAAATGATTACAAGATAATTTGTTTATTAATTAAACTTGATAATTTACACAATTCTTTTTGGGATAAGATGTTTGTGTAATATTAAGTTTTAATGATTCAAAATTTAAAAATGTTACTGAATCTGGTATTGGTCCAATTGAAAAACCAGTTTAAATATTATAATCAGATGATGGTAATGATTTTATATTTATTGGTCTTCTAATTCCATTTCTATTACTACCAAATTTAATTGTGTTTACACTTATAGGTAAATCAATATATCAATATATTCATTTAAATTATCACCATAAAATAAAATTGAACTATAATATTGTGCTTCTTTTTTTTTTTAATAATTAAATATTTTTTTTAATAACATTCTCGTTTGGAAGTGATATTTTAAAATTGTAAATATTATAAATTCTAATTTGATCAATTATTTCACATTTTTATTTTGCAACCTTTTTTGTTTTTTTTTTTTTAACCAAATTTAATTAAATCCTAAGCTTCACCTCTATAATATATACATATACTCACATAATCATACAATCATCATGGTTGACAATAATAATAATTTAGTTATAACAACTTTAATTTATAAAGTATGGAGAAATATTTATATCAAAGGTCTTAACATTTTTTTCCTCCACATATAAAATATTTTAACCCCACAACTAATTTTAATAACTCACAACAAATATCCAATCATTTTTTAATCTGATAGCGATTTATTTTTATAAAAATTTTCACCGAATTCCCATAATAAAAAAACAACTACTTTTACACTTGATCTAAATATTTTTTTATTTGAAAGAGAAGATAAAAAATAATAATTTATAAACTTTTTAATTTGTAGAACAAAAAAATAAAAAAATTATTAGTGCATGCAACCCACCTCTAGAAATTAAAAATGAATAATGATGTATTATTTTTCAAAGTGTTTAAAAACATTTATATATGAAGATTAATATTAAATCATTTATCGGAATTGAAAATGTTAAATGGAAAGTACAAATTTTTGCTGTAAATGATTTAACAAAAAAGATTCCCAATCTATTAGAATATCGTTTAGATCTGGTACAAAAGATAAAGAAATTATTGAATATTTAGAATCTATACATACAAATATAAGAGATGTTGAACTTTCAACTTATGGTAATTATGGATTATTTTTTTTATTACAACACTTACCAACAACATTAACAAAACTACTATTAAATATATTTTTGATTGTTGGTAAAGTTTTTTTCCACAATGTTAACCTCTATTGTTGTTAATTGAACAATAATTTATTTTGATTGTGGTAATTCGATTGATTGAGGATAATTAAAATAATTTAAAGGATCATATTTTAATTTAATTTCTTGTAATATTGGATAATTATTACCATAGTTTCTTGTTTGCCAATCATTGACGTCCTCTTGTATATTTGAATATATTCTAGTTGAAAACGAATCTAAATTTTCATTTAAATAATTTCTAAAATTATTAAATTCTTTATGATTATCAGGATTTAAATATCTACAATATAAACCAATTGCCCATTTATTTTCATAACCACGATGTATAAATGAAGTACTTTTTCTAAATTCTTCATTAATTTGCTCACCACCATTATAATTTATTTGTACTGAACAATATGACTCTTTATCATTTGTAATTTGATCTTCTATTCTCTGATATTCATTGAAAATTGATAATAATGTACTAGCTGTTTTATTATTTAATAAACTGAATCTACAAAATCCAAAACTAAATGATGGACCATTACCTACATCTGGTGACATATCTAATAATTCCATAAATGACTTTTCAATTTTAATACCTTTATTTTGTTTTGCTTTTGGTATATTTTGTTTGACTAGATTTAATAGATTATTAAAATGAATATTACCTTGGGTTATTGGATCATTATCCATATAAAATAAATCAATTGCAAACATATTTTGACCATTTGAAAAGTATCCAAAAATATAAAAATGCATACTCTTTTGTTGTGAATCTGATAAATTATCAACAAAATCATTTAAAATTAATGTAGCCATTATTAAATCATCTTGTTGTATTAAAATTTCATTGTGATAGTATATTGGTTGACTAGGTTGAATTTTAATTTTAAAATCAATTACAACACCAAATCCACCAATTCCTGCACCAAGTAATGCCCAATGTAAATCCGAGTATTCATTATGTTTATTTGCTTTAACTATATGACCATTTGATAATACAACAGTATGTTCAATTATATTATCAACCATATACCCATATTTACTACCGAGGTAACCACTTCCAGCACTTAAGCCAATTCCCATACCAATTCCAGTACCTGTGCCACCAGTTGATATTAATCCATATTTTAATAATTCCCTATACAATTCACCCAATAAAACACCACTTTGAGCAACAACTGTTTTTTCCTCTTGATTTACT
Source organism: Dictyostelium brefeldianum (assembly GCA_013375695.1). Taxonomy (NCBI): domain Eukaryota; phylum Evosea; class Eumycetozoa; order Dictyosteliales; family Dictyosteliaceae; genus Dictyostelium; species Dictyostelium brefeldianum. The sequence continues at coordinate 4,305 of JABXES010009888.1, read as the reverse complement.
ATTATACTTTTCATTCCACTCATATCTAAATTTACAGAATCATTTAATATTGATAATGAGGTAAATGAATGACCACCACTTCTTACAGATACAGTTTTACCAATTGATTTTGCATATAAAATTACATCTCTAACTTGATGTTCATCATAAACTTTAACATATCCAAAAGGCTTTCTATAATCATATAGAGCATTGCAAAAATTATAATACCTATATTCATTTGAATATAATTCCAATTGAAAATTTAATCCATCAACATAATGTTTTATTTCTTTAGTTTGATTTAAATTTATATTGTTAATTATTGTAAAAACTATTAATATAAATATATTTATTTTCATTTTTTTTTTTTTTTGAAATAAAATGCTGTGTGTTTCATTTTTTTGCTTCTATTTATTGTATATAATATAAATATATACTAATGTATAATAATTATTAATAATCATTTGAAATAAAAGATTTATTTTAATTTTTGTAAAAAAACATCTAAACCCACACCAAATAATTATTATTATCTATTTTTCAATTTAATTTTTTTATTAATCTTTTAAATCAAAATGAAGTAAAAACCAAGCCCGTTATAGTGACTACTGACAAAAATACAATATATAAAAGGATATACGTTGTACAACTTTATCTAATAATAATAAGTAATCATTAATATACAATACCAGATTTTAAAATTGAAAAAGACATTATTGAAAAAAAATATGTCACAAGATGTAGGTACCTACATCATTTATGTAGATTCAGTTTATTAATTAATAAAACTTTGGGGTATAATGCATAACAATAATTATAATTCCTAAAACACCACACCTTTTTCTTCATTTTTTCGTATATACACATAAATAAACTATAAAATACAATGGTATTACTAGATGCATTTCTTTTAGGATTAAATAAATTATATCAAGCATCAACTAAAAAGGAACTGTTTGGGTCCATATGAATGTATAATATGATTGTCATCATTTTTATGTTAATCTTCGCCATCATCTACTACTATAACTCTTACTTGAGTTTAGATAATTAAATTTAAACCAACCAATTGATATTCTAATGGTGTAGTAACTGTTTTATAATCTTGATAATATGTTTTTAATTGATTATATGTTCTTTCAAATGATTCAATATCTTTTAATAAATTAATTATAATAGTGATTAGTATTTATTCGAATAAAAATTAATCGCTATATAATATATATTTTATAATTTCATAATGAAATAAAAACTTTTTTTTTAATTTTTTTTTTTTAATTTTTTTTTAAAATCACCATAAATATAACAATTATCTAAAATAATATGACACAAACACCACCATCAACAACCAAACAGTATAGTTATGTAAACGAAGAAATTTATAGTGGTAGTGAAGAATCATCAACACCAACTAAAAATAATAGTGTATTAAATATAAATGATGAAGTTGTAAAAACATTTGAAATTCGTACACCTACAAGCGCTATCAATACTAGTGGAATAAAATATAGTGAATCACCAAGAAGAATAATATATAAAACATCTCCTTCAAGGCAAATGTTTGATGGTATGGAAGATGATGATCATCATAGTTACTATACATCACAACCACCAACAACTAAAATTATAAATGATGTTATACATGGTCATATGGAAGTACCAAATTATATAATGGAATTTATAGATACACAACAATTTCAAAGATTAAGAGATTTAAAACAATTGGGTACAACAAGTTTTGTATTTCCATGTGCATCTCATTCTAGGTTTGAACACTCTATTGGTGTTAGTCATTTAGCAGGTATAAACCAAATCTTTCATTACAATAAAAAAATAACAACAGCAATAATAAAACCAATATGACACTAACATCACCCACCATCAACTAAAATATATAGGTAAATACATTGATAAAATTAAACAACAACAACCAGAATTAGAAATTACAGAACGTGAACAAAAGTTTGTTAGAATTGCAGGTTTATGTCATGATATTGGACATGGTATTTATAGTCATGCATTTGAATCATGGGCAGGTCAACTTGGAAATGGTAAATCATTTCATCACGAAGAAATGTCCATTAAAATGTTAAATTGGATCATTGATGAAAAAGGATTGGACGATTACGATACCGATGATGTAAAGTTCATTGGTGATTTAATTCAAGGTAAAAACAGACCAAAAGAACGTGCATTCATTTTCGATATCGTAGCAAACAATCGTAATAGTGTTGACGTTGATAAATTTGATTATTTATCACGTGATTCCTATTACCTTGGTAGATCATCAGTTTGTGATTTCTCACGTCTAATGGAATTTAGTAGGGTAATCAATGATGAAATTTGTTTTTGTTCAAAAGAAATTTACAATCTATACGAACTATTTCACACTCGTTATTCGCTACACAAATTAATTTATACACACAAAGTTGGCAAATCCATTGAATATATGATTGCAGATGCTCTATCAGAAGCCGATCCATTCTTAAAAATTTCAGATCAATTGGATGATCCAAAAGAGTTTATCAATCTATCAGATTCATTGATTCGTCGTATTGAAACTTCAAAAGAACCAGAATTACGTTCATCCAGAGAAATCATTAAAAACATTAGAAATAGAAATCTTTATAAATTTGTAGATGAAATCATCGTTGAATCAAAACAATTATATTGGTCATCAGATGGATTGGCAGAGGAAATCGCTAAAAATGGAAAAGATATTTTGGCAAGCGAAATCATTGTTCAATTTTTAAAATTAAATTATGCATTCAAAGATCAAGATCCTGTACAATCAACTAAATTTTATACACGTTATGATTGTACTACTAGTTTTACAATTAGAAAAGAAGAAACTTCTCAATTAATTCCAAATCAATTCCAAGAGGAAAGAATTAGAATATTTTGTAGAAATAAAGATAAATGTGAACAAATTCAAATGGCATTTAGAAGAGTTTTAAAATCTCATAGTATTACTCCAAATCCTTCATTCACTGTTAGTAGTCCATTTAAAACTCCAGTTAAATAAATAATAAATAATAATAAATATATATAATAAAAAAATAAAATAATTAATGATAACACAGGTGACAATGTTGTTATTACTAATTTTTGAAAGCATTGAATGTGGTGTTCTTGATAAAACAACATCACTATTTGAAATTTTATTTATCCCAGACAATGAATTACCTTTTGAAAAAACAAAATTAATATTGTTGTTTGGTTTATTTGAAGATTTAATTGAATTTATTGAAATTATTGTTGCTGGAAAAAAAAAATTATTTGAAACTAGAATAATATATAACCCCAATAAAAAACTATACATACAAAATATAGTCATTGTTTCTAATAATAATAATATTTAGAAAATAGCTCACATAAATTCATTTAATTGAATGTGTGTTGATTAAAAAAAAAAAACAAAAATATTTATAAATATTAATTATTATCCATTTCCAAAGAATAACAAATTTGTAATTCCTCTAAATTACCAAATGATGCTGGAATACTTGTTAATTTATTACCTGTCGTCATTTCTACCATTAGCTTCACTTAATATACATTTTAATTTACCAATAACTTGTTTTTCGGTAGAATTGAAAATAAAATCAAATGTAAATATATCTGGTTTCAATGCTCTAACGATAGATAAATCTTCACCATCTTCTTTATCGTCACCATCGAAAAATCCATCATCTTCATACTTGTACCATTCATTATCAAACCAATAATTACCAGAGAATTTATAGAATATTCTGGAAAGTTGATCAAATATTAAATCAATCAATTCTTCTGATTTTATTAATAAATAAAAGAATACATGATATAATGAATGTTGAAATTTAAATTCCAAACCACCAGTAATTGATTTCCATTTTGAATTAATAAATTGATAATTGTTTAAAACTTGATCAGATGTTAAACCAGATATTTTAATTAATCTTTTGAATAAATAATTTACCAATTTTGAAACCATTAAATTCAATTCTTTATTGCAGCTTTTATAATTGATAGAAAATTGATTTAAAATCAATTCAATTGATTTGATTACGTCTGGTATTGATTGAAATGATTCACAAACTAACATATCATCACTTCTTTCACACACAAGATAGTATAATGAACTTTGTGGAAATATATCAAATTCACCAGCTTCACTAATATATTGATAATAACTTTGGTCAAATAATCCATTATAACCAGATTCCCATTTTTCAAAAATTGGTATAGCGTTTGATGATTTAATTGAAAATGGTGCACCGTTTTCCACTATCATTTGAATTACTTTACTTGAAGAAACTTGGTTATTTGAAATTGATTCCAATA
>JABXES010009876.1:0-11336 GCA_013375695.1 Dictyostelium brefeldianum | reverse complement strand
AATTTTATAAAATAATATATTTTTTTTTTTTTTTTTTTTTTTTTTTTTTTTTTTTTTTTTTTTTTTTTTTTTTTTTTTTTTTATTTGGTTTTTTTTTTTTTTTTTTTTTATGGAGGATTAATTAATTAAAAAAAAAGTGATTATAAATAATAGTTTTGATTGTTGTTGGTTGTTTGTTTGTTTGTTTGTTTGGTTGAAATGATGTGAATGTGTTGTGTTTTTCATCGATTAATCTTTTTGATTTTAATAAGTCTTCTCATTGTTGGTTCTGTAAAGTTTGTGGTTTGTTATTGTCATAGTCATACGTGTTTTTATCATTTATATTCTGATAAGGTAATTGTAAGTTGGTTTGTTGTAGGGTGTGGCGTTGCGTGTTGTTGTCGATATAAAAAAAGTAAGCAAGAAGACTCGAATATTTTATAAAAGTTGATTATGATTAATCGAGGTTATAATGTTATTATTATTATTATTATTATTATTATTATTATTATTATTATTATTATTATTATTATTATTATTATTTGTTATTATTTGTTATTATTTGTTATTATTTGTTACTTGTTGTTGTTATTAATTGATTAATTCTTTTTTTTGATTGTTTTGATTTTCTATTTTTTTTTTTGTATTTTTCTTTTTTTTTTTGTTTGAAAGTGTAGTATAGTTATGTCATCTGTTGTTTTGTTGTTGTAATTGTAGTTGTTGATTATTATTATTATTTTTGTTGTTGTTGTTAAAGTTGAATCTCTTTAAGCAGCATATAAAGATTTATCAATAACTGGTGGAATTGGTTTAATTTCAGTACCTAATTCTTGTTCAATTTTATATAAACTGAAACGATCTTCATAGGTGATTAAATTAATTGCTAAACCAAGATGACCAAAACGACCAGATCTACCAATACGATGAAGATAAGTTTCAGAATGTTTTGGGAAATCAAAATTAATGACAACGTTTACATCTTGAATATCGATACCACGAGTGAAAAGATCGGAAGAGACAAGATTACGACAAGCACCATTTCTAAAATCATGGAAAACACGATTACGATGAGCTTGAACCATTTTAGCGTGAATGAAAAAACAAGAGTAACCAAGTTCAGTGATTTTCTTTGCTAAAAGTTCAACACGATTTACAGAATTACAAAAAATGATAGATTGATTGATTTGAAGTTTTGAGAACAAAGTGTTGAGACAATGAATTTTTTGACGTTCTTCAACAAATGCATAGTATTGAGTTACACCTTTCAAAGTTAATTCTTCCATTAAATTGATTTCAAATGCTTGTTGAAGATAATGTTCTTTAAATGATTTAACGGTAACAGGAAAAGTAGCGGAAAACAAAAGAATTTGACGTTGTTGTGGAAGGAAATTAATCAATTGTTCAACCAATGGTTGAAATTCTTGAGAGAGCAATTTATCAGCTTCATCCATGATCATAGTGTGAGCATTTGAAAGATTGGCAACATTTTTTTGAGCTAAATCAAGAACTCTTCCTGGAGTGGCTACTAAAATATGTACAGGATTATACAATCTCATAATATCATCTTTCAATGAAGTACCACCTGTACTTGCCATAACTTGAACGTTCATATATTTACCAAGTTCTTTGCAAACTTGTGATGTTTGTAATGCTAATTCTCTAGTTGGTACCAAGATCAATACTTGAATTACATCTTTGGTTGGATCAGTTTTCTCTAATGCTGGAATTAAAAATGATGCTGTTTTACCTGTACCATTCTTTGCACGTGCCATTATATCACGTCCTGCCAATGCAATTGGTATTGCTTTCTCTTGAATTGGTGATGGTTTAACGTATCCCTTTTCAAAAATACCACGTAATAAATCTCTCTTTAAATGTAAATCATCAAAATCATTTCCATCTGTTGCTGTTACATCTTCTGTTTGTCTTCTTTCATCTCTTGGTGGTAATTTTAATTGTGATTTCCAATTATCGTCGTCAACAATTGTACTGTAAATAGTTATTCTATTAATATATATATTATCATATATTTATATTATATATTTTATAGTACATAAATATATTTACCTTGGTTGTTGTTTATTGTGTTGATTGTTCATTTTATTTGTATTTGTATTTGTTGTTTTATTTGTGCTTATATATTTTATGTTAAGTTATTGTTTATTTGTTTGTTGTTTGTTATTGTTTATATCTACAGGTTGTTGTTTTGTTGTGTTGATTATTATATAGTTTGTTGTTTTATTTAATATTACTATTGGTTTTTGTTGTTTTTTTGGTGGAAAAAAATTGAAATCTTTACAGGGTGTTTTGAATGTTGTTTTATTATATATTTAATTATTTCTAAATAAGTTTCACCATAAAAAAAAAAAAACCACAAATATTAAATTAAAAATAAAAACTTTATTAAAAAAAAAATTTGGGAAATAATTTTAATTTAAAAAAAAAAAAAAAAAAAAAAAAGGTGAAAAAAAATAGAGTGAGAAAAATCAAAAAAAGAATGAGAGAAAGAGAAAATGTGGTATATGTGCGGTATGTGGGGTTTAAAGAACACATTTAAATAATCCATAAAATAAAAAAGTAAATGATCACTATATATCTTTAAAAAAAAATCATACAAGAATTTCAAATTATTTCTTAAAAAAAAAAAAAGTAATAATAGAAACCTGTCTACTTATAAAAGGAAATTAAAATAAATTTCCTCTTTCTCTCCTATTCCCTCTATAGAATGTAATGTAAAAAAAAGATAGAAAATTGTCTATTTTTATAAAAAAAAGGAGTCAAGATACAATGTTTGTTTGATTACATTGATTACATATAAAACGAATGTATGTGTATGTTGAAGTGAATTTATATGAATATTTATATGTGTTTTATTTATATGAAAACAAACCTTATTATAAAATAATATTTAATATATATTTGGATATATATTTTGTTTATTATTATTATTTATAGTGTGCAGCTGTTCAAGCAAAATGAAAAAAAAAAATTTATAAAAAAAAATGAAAAAAAATTAAAAAAATTAAAAAAAAAAAAAAAATTAAAAAATAGCCCAAACATTTTTAATTTTTCACACAATTGAAAAAAAACGATAAATCGATTGATTTCTGAAATTTAATTTATTTAAAAACGAAAAAAAATCAACACCCACAAACATACACATCATAAAAAAATGACAACAATAAATGAAAAATCTGATATACCGACAACCACAACAGACGAGACAACAATAACCGATAAATATAGCAAAAATAATAGTACAGATGTGAATGATGTTTATGTTAGAAGAGAAGAAGATGTAATATTTTCAGGTATAAAATATCCAATGGTTGGTGAAAATAATTGTGATGGACCATTAAAATTTGAAGTTGTTGCAACTAGTGGTAAAGCAAGAGCAGCCAAATTAACATTACCACATCACGTTTGTTCAACACCAATGTTTATGCCAGTTGGTACACAAGGTACAGTTAAAGGATTGACATCACAACAATTGGTAGATTTAGATTGCGGTGTAGTATTGGGTAATACATATCATCTTGGTCATAGACCAGGACCAGATGTAATGGATTCAGTCGGTGGATTACAAAAGTTTATGAATTATCCACGTGCAATGTTAACAGATTCAGGTGGTTTTCAAATGGTATCATTATTGCAGTTGGCAGAGATCACAGAGGAAGGTGTACAATTTCAATCACCACATGATGGATCAACAATGGTATTAACACCAGAATTATCAATGGGTATTCAAAATTCAATTGGCGCAGATATTATGATGGCATTAGATGATGTAGTTAGTAGTACAACTGTTGGACCACGTGTTGAACAAGCAATGTATAGAACATTACGTTGGATTGATCGTTGTATATTGGCACATAAAAAACCTGAATCACAAAATATATTTGCAATTGTTCAAGGTGGATTAGATTCACGTTTACGTGATATTTGTATGGAAGGATTAGTAGCAAGGGAATTTCCTGGTTACGCCATTGGTGGTTTAAGTGGTGGTGAGTCAAAAGATATGTTTTGGAGAATGGTTCATCAATGTACATCTAAATTACCAGATAATAAACCACGTTATCTTATGGGTGTTGGTTATGCATTGGATTTAGTAGTTTGTTCAGCATTGGGTGTTGATATGTTTGATTGTGTATTCCCATCCAGAACAGCTAGATTTGGTACTGCCCTAGTACCATCTGGTTCATTAAATTTAAAATCATCAGATTACACATACGATTTCACACCAATTGATAAAGATTGTACTTGTATGGTTTGTAAAAATTATACAAAAGCATACATTCACATTGTAGCAGGTAAAGAAGCAATTGGTGGTCAATTACTCACTTATCATAACATTCATTATCAAATGACATTAATGTCGGAAATACGTCAATCCATTATAAATCAAACTTTTACTCAATACGTTCAATCTTTTATCAAAAAACAATATCCAAATAATGATTGTCCTCAATGGGCAATCGATGCTTTAAATGAAGTAAATATTAAAATAGAGTAATAAATATATATATGTCACATTTGTCGCAACATTTAAAGTACTATAGTTAAAATTTCGTAACATTTGACTTTTTGGATATTTTTAAACTTGTGTTCAACCGATCATTCTAATATTCGAATTTATTCGAATTCGAATCTTAAAAAAATATAAGCCATGGTTTTTTTAATTTTTTTAAGGTTCTCCACATTTTTAATAAAATTTTTTTCAACTTTTTTTATTTTCCAATAAACTAAAACTAATATAAATATAATTATATAACAAATAAATAAACAAAAAGATATGTCAGATACCGCATTAATTATTGTAGATGAACAAAACGATTACTTCCCAGGTGGTAAATTTGAATTGGTAAATTCAACTGCTGCTGTTGAAAGAACAAAACTTGTTTTAGATAAATTCAGATCAAACAAACAATTAGTATGTCACGTTCAACATTTATTCCCAGTTGGTGGTCCATTCTTTGAAAAAGGTTCACAAGGTGCAGAAATTCATGATACTGTTAAACCAATTGGTGATGAAAAAGTATTTGTTAAAACTGCAATCAACAGTTATATCGATACTGGATTAGAAAAATATCTCCGTGATAATAATATCTCTAAATTAGTTATCACTGGTATGATGTCACATATGTGTATTGATAGTATTACTCGTGCTAGTAAAGATTTAGGTATGTCCGACAAATAACAACCAACCACAACAACACCATAGTAATTAATATTAACGTATACGTAAACTTTTATTAAACCTAGGTTTCAATGATTTAACAGTTTTAGAAGATTGTTGTGCTACCCGTGATTTATCATTTGGTGGTAAAACTACTAAAGCTGCTGATGTACACACTGCATACATGTCTGCATTATCATTTGCTTTTGCCAAAGTTATCACATCTGAAGAATATTTAAAATAAATTAATAAATTAATTAATTAACTTATCACAACTATAGTATATATATATATATATATGTTTGTTTATTTATTTATATTTTATATTTTTAAAAATTAATTTAAAATGAAAATGAAGTAATGAATAAATTATTATCAGACCAATAATTTGTTATATTTGTTGATTTTATAATGATTGAATCATAGTCGAAACCATTATTGAAATAAATTGTTTCAAATTTTAATGTATCTGTATTTGCACCATTGATGATAATTGGGGAGACAAAAGTGATTGAAGTAGATTCGTGATTTAAAAAGTATTGTGGATATTCAACAATTTCATGACCAATAAAATAGTTGTATACAACTGAACAGTTGTGAGTTACGAAATCAACTTTACAAATTGAAATTACACCATTCCTATTATCATTAGGTTCAGTTAATAAATAAACATTACCTTTTCTATCGCAGAAAATTAAATCAACATTTTTGACATGTTTAATGTATTTGTATATACGTTGAGTTGAATATGGTTTCATTAAATCATATACTATTAAATCAATTCCATATTCTTTATTTTGGTAGCTTGTAATTACCAAATTGTTTACTTTATCCAATCCTTGCATTAATAGTAATCCATTACCACTAAAATTTGGTAATACCATTTCAATGTATTCCACTGAATTATTTTTAAAATCCAATGTCATCATATAAATCTTTTCTGGTGTATTTTGATAAAATGGCATTAGCGCTATCATTTCCTCTTGATAATATAAAAATGGTTGAAAGAAATATTCATTTAAATTATTTGATATTGATGTAATCTCTTTAAATTGACTTGATTTTAAATCAACTAAAACTAAATAATCATATATTGTTCCATTTTGACATAATAATAGTATCTATAGTTGTTGTTTTAATAATATATGTTAATTAATAATCGTCTCTATGATGGTAAGTGTGAGTGTGTGAATATATTTAAAATGTACATACAGAATCTTGTTGAAAATCAGCTGATAAAAAATTTGCTTTTACATATGGTAGCTTTATTGTCGAATTGAATATTACATCATTACTATTTGAATGTGGTTCCCATAATCCAACGATCGTAAATTGATAACTATAATGATCATTTGAAAATGATGAAACTGAAAAAAGGTATCCATTTGGGTTGATCACATTTGATGATGATGATGATGATGATAAAGAAGAGGAAGAATGTGTTGTTGATGAAGAGGAAGAAGAGGGTGTTGTCGATGATGAGGTTGAAGAATCTAATAAACTATTTCCAAAACTTATACATAATAGTAAATGTGTTATTATTAACAACAATTTCATTCTATATATATTTAGTTTTTACATAAACAATAATTTATCAATTATCAATTTCTTTTGTTGTAAAATTTTCGAATTTTTAGGTGTTTGTTACAAGCAATTTAAAAAAAAAAAAAAAAAAAAAAAAAAAAAAAAATTAATTTTTTATAAAAAAAAAAAAAAAAAAAAAAAAATATTTATTTTTTTTTTTTTTTTTTTTGTAATTGATTTGATATATGTATGATATTGCCAACATTCTATAATAAGGTTTTTGAAAAAAAAAGATACAAATGAATAACCAAATTAATTTACCAGTTTATTTACAAAAATATATAATTAAAATATTATTATAGAAAGACAGTTTTATTAAAGATGTATTATAATAATAAGTTGGTTGTTAAATTAATTGTTGTTTAAAAATAAAAATATCTTTTTTTGAAAAACCTTATCATAGAATGTTGGCAATATCATACATATATATCAAATCAATTATATTGTTGTCAAGATTTTAATTTTAGTGTATTGGGTGATATGGACAACCTCCATTACAAGATACATGTTTGAAAATAGTAAATATTCAATATACAAATTTGAAAATACATTAATTTAAAATAAACGTTGTTTTTTTTTTTTCATTTTTTTTTATTTTTATTTTACACAAAACCCTGGTCACAAAACAAATAATTTTTACACATATTATATTATGTTTAGAATAAGCAATATATTAAAACGATGTGATGATTATGGGAAATTAGCAAATAGATTTTGTGGTCCAGCATTTGTTGGATTTGCAACAAGTTTAATTACATTGATAGCATTTACATACTTTGTTATTGTATTTCCTGGTAGTTCAAATCTAAATAGTTTATTCAACATATTTAATTGTTTAGCTGATCTTAGTATATCACTATTCCTTACGTTCAATATATACTTTAACTATATTAAAGCTATAACTACTGATGCTGGTAGTCCAATATTTCCATCAATAAGTGTATGTATACAATTTACTACTAAATGGTTAATACTATTATATTGACAAAACACAATTATAAAAATGCAGGGTAATGAGAATATAGAAGAGGAGAACATTGAATTGATTAATGTTAGATGGAACTTTTGTAAGAAATGTTCAAAACCAAAGCCACCAAGATGCCATCATTGCAGTGTTTGTGATAGATGTGTATTAAAGATGGATCATCATTGTCCATGGATTGCAAGATGTGTTGGTTATTATAACTATAGATACTTTTTCTTATTCCTTTCATATCTATGGGTATCTGTAATATATGTATTAATACATTCTGCTCCAATGATGTTTTATGGTCAAATTGTAAGTGTATAAAGTTTAAAAATAAGTATATACTCGTAGTAGCAATTATACTTACCAAATTTTATTGCAGTATTCAATTAAATATACAGAAATTGATAGAATGTTGGTAGTAATATCATCGGTTGCATGTTTAATGACATTTTTTGCAGTTGGTGGATATGGTGGATTTCATGTTTATCTCATTGCAACAAATCAAACATCAATTGAAAATTTATATCCTCCTAAAAAGAGACCAAATTATAATACAGGTTCAATTAGAGATAGTTTTGATACAATTTTAGGCAAAGGTAATTACTGGTTTAGTGGATTATTACCAACAAATAAATTACCTGATGGAAATGGTTGTTACTTTAAAACTATAACAAATGATGATCAATAAACAAATAAACAAATAAAAAAATAAACAAATAAACAATAAGTTTATATAATGTACATAATTATTGTATTGTTGTTTATTAATATATTGTTGTTGTTATTATTTATAAATGTAATTATTTAGTGTCTAAATGGACCACTATTATTGTTATTACTATTGTTGTTATTTTGTTGTTGTTGATTTTGATTTGGCATATATTGATTATTATTTTGTTGTTGATGATATTGATGTGGGTATGTATTTGAAGTGTTTGTTGGTGGTGTTGGTGGTTTATTTGTAAAATCTTTAAATTCGTTTAATTTGTGTTGAAATATTTTATTTCTTGCATAGTTGACACTTTTATCAACTACCCATTCTCCTGTATTGAAAAAACCTTTAGCTACAACTTGACCTGTTTCATTTTTAACCATTCCAACTACTTTTTGACCAACACTGTAGATATTATCGTAAATTAATATCATAATCACTTCTAACACTTTATGTGTGTAAATTGAACTTACTTTAAACCAATTGTACGTCTTGCACCAGCACAAACACTTGAAATGATTACACAATCCAATAAAAATGAAATTAAACCCATTTTAATATTTTATATTTTATATTATACAGTATATTTCTTTTTTACACTTAATTATGAAACAATTTAAATTTGAAAACAAAAAAAAAAAAAAAAAAATTCAAATTTCAACGAAAAAAATCTGACATGTAATTGTGTACACATCATTATATTACAATATATGTAATAATTTATATATAAAATTTTTGAATTTTTAATAAATTCAACAAATATAATATAGCTTGAAAATTTAAAATATACCACATAATTTATATTGTGTAAATTATTTGAATTAAAATTAAATCATATATAATCACCTTATAATAATAAATATATGTAATAAATAAAAGAATAAACATATATATATTCAATTTCATACATATAAATAATATAAAATGTATTTTTATTAATTTTCATTTATGAAAATTCAAAAAAAAGGATTTTTTTAAATTTTTTTTCATTTTCATTTTTATATTTCACAAAGAAAGAGATAGAGATAATAAAATGTCAACACCAGTAAAAAGAAAGTTTACGGATACACCAGATGATGGAACAAGTCAACAAAAACAAGAAAAGAAATTAAAACAAGATGGTACACCTTCAGCAGTTGAAACACCAATTGAAGAGAAAAAGAGATTAATAAAAGAAAGAATTGCAAAGAGTAAACAACAATTAGAGAATATAATAAGTGTAGATACTGTAAATCCAATTACTGCAAAAACTACTACAACTACAAGTCCACCAATTACTGAATCAAATGAAACAACTACTGCCACTACTACCACTAAAAATGAAGAGCCAGAAACAAACTTATTTTATGATCCGCGTATTAAAGTATCAACTGATAAAAGAAAGAAATTAAATTCATTTACATTTACTCAACCAGGTAGATTCAGTAAAAAAGCAGATAAAATTAGATCTCAAGCATTGGCAGATGAAATGAAAAAACAAGTTGAATTAAATTCAAAAATGATTAAAAAAGTAGAATCATTAGAAACTTATATCTCTGTTGAACAAGTACCTGATATAGAATGGTGGGATAAAGATATTTTAATTGAATCATTACAACAACAAATTACAGATGCAACAACAACACCAACATCAACAGAAGGAACAACAGAATCAACTACTGATACACCAACAACAGATAAAGAAAAAGAAGAATCATTAAATAAGATTACAAAAATATTAAATACAGGTAATGAAGAAATGATAAAATCAATATTAAATACAGAATATTGGGGATACGTAGAACATCCAGTTCAATTTAAAACAATGATTCAATCAAAATATTCAACTCCACCACCATTAAGACCAGACTTTTTAATGTTGAGTAAAGATAGAAAGAAAATGAGAAAACAAAGAAGAGCAGAATTGTTACGTGAAAAACAAGAACGTCAAATGAACGGTATGGAAGCACCACCAGAAGATAAAGTTAAACTTAGTAATATAATGCGTGTACTTGGTACACAAGCAATATTAGATCCAACTAAAGCATTAATGGAAGTACAAAGAAAAATACAAGAAAGAAAAGATGAAGCTGAAAGATTCAACAATGAAAAGAAATTAACACCTGAACAACGTAAAGAGAAATCAAGGGATAAAAAGTTATTGGATGCACAACAAGATTTACAATGTTCAATTTATAAAGTATTAGATTTATCACATCCACTTCACCGTTCAATAATTGGTAAAAATTCAAATGAAAACCTTGGTACTGGTTGTATTGTATTTCATCCTTCAAATAATTTAATTGTATTTGAAGGTGGTAAAAAAGCACAAAAGATATTTAAAAAGCTATTACTTAATCGTATTGATTGGGAAAATCCGCCACCAATTAAAGTTAAAGATGAATCAGAAACAACAACAATTACAAATGAAGATGGTACAACAACAACAACAACCAACACAAAAAACAATTATCATCATAGACAAAATAATGATCTTTACCCTAAACCACCACCAGGTACTGTTAATTCATGTCATTTAGTTTGGACAGGTCCAATTCATAAAGCTCAATTCAAAGGTTTTCAATATGAAATTTCACCATTGGAATCACAAGCAAGAAAATATTTACAAGATCATTCTGTTCCTCATTTTTGGGATATGATTAAAAATTTTGAAGCATAGGCAAAATTAATAATAAATAAATTTAGTGATTAGTTGCAAAATCGAAAAAAAACTAAAGTGATAAGAAAATTCTTATTAAATTTAATTCAAATAATATTCTTTTTTCACATGCACAAAACATAAAAAATTGAAATTTTTTTTTTTTTTTTTTTTTTTTTAATTTAAAAAAAATTAAAAAATTTAAAAAAAAAAAAAAGATATTATTTAAAAAAAAAAATAATTTAAATAAATAATTAAAAAAAAAAATTTTTATATA
>JABXES010009869.1:0-43983 GCA_013375695.1 Dictyostelium brefeldianum | reverse complement strand
ATCTTTAAATTTTTTTTTAAAAAATTAATTTTAAATTTTATTATAAAAAAGATTTTTTTAAATATAAAAAAAAATAAAAAAACAAATATATATTTTTAGATAATTGTAAAGTGAGAGTATTAAAATATTTTTGTACGAATATGTGTATATGTTTGTGTGTATGTGGTTGACACGAATAGTTTGAATTAAAAAAAAAATAATATAAATAAAAAATAATATGATAATAAATTTGAAGAAGAGAGAGTAACAATGTTATTGTTATATTATATTATTTTTGTGTTGTGTTTTATATTATAAACAAAAAAATGATTAGATCTAATGTGTATATATGTGGTGTTGTGTGTGTGTTTATTTGATTATATGTTTTTTGACATGAGTGTGTGTTTATGTGAGTGAGTTTATTTAAATATCATTAAAAAAATATCTGTATTTGATTTAAAAATTATTATGTCTGTCTTAAAAAAAACTTTTTTAAAAAAAAAAAATAAAAAAAAAATGAAAAAAAAAGAAAAAATTAAAATTTATTTTTTTATGTGTATAAACACCAATTTGTGAATGGTTTCTATTTATACCAACAACAATAATTATTATGTGTGTGGTTTAAAAACAGTTTATTGTTTTTTTAAAAAAATGATACATTGATCATTGTGTGTGTAAATATTAAAAAACAGTTTGTGTGATTGCAAAAGTCGACTTTTTTATTTTTTTTATATAAGCGATTATAATAATTGGATTAACACCATATGTGTATGTACACATCACTAACTGATATTACATAACTAATTTATTATTATTATAATTTATTTAACAATAGATTATCTATGAAAATTTTTATTATTATTTGGTGTTTTTTTATTTGGTTTAACTTTAACTTTTTCTTTTTTAACTATACCATAATCACCTTCACCAGTAGCATATTCAATTGGTGCTCTATTTTCATCAAAACCACTATCATCATCTTGTGAACTACCACTTCTATTGTTATTATTATTTATATTGGTTTGTTTAATTTGTTGTAATTTCTTTTCTTTTGATTTCTCTTCTTTTTCATCTTTAATTTTTTTTTGTTCTTTTGATCTTTGTATCATTGCTTCTCTATTTTCTTTTTTTAATTTATCACGTTCTTTTGATTCCACTTTTTTTTTCTCTTTTAATTTTGATTTCTCTTCTGGTGTTAATTCTTTTTTTTTAATTTCTTCATTTTCAACTTTAATCATCATCATCATTCTATTTGTAATTGCTCCATTATTTTTAAATATAGTTGTTCTTGTCAATGTTGTATTATTTGTAAAATATCTAACATTATTGTTAAATTTTGTGATTATTTGTTTAAACATGTTGTGGTTGTTTGGTGTATGAAAAATTGAAAAAATGAAAAAAAAAAATTAAACTTTTTTTTTGGGTGATAACGTGTTGGTTGTTTTTATTATTTAATTTAAATTAATTTTACTATTTGAAGTCAACATTGTGGTTGATTCAAGATTACCTAATATTTGAACATATTGATCATTATTGACAAGTGATAAATCTGCTAAACTATAGGTTGTTAATGGATTTGGAATTGTAATTGTTGGAATTTTAACTAAACCTTGAGCCAATTGAATCAATTGAATGAAACCAGATGTATCTACTGATCCAACAGTTGATAATACTACACTTGCATATGGTACTACTTTATCAAGTGTACCAGTTACACTAATACCATTTCCTGATTGCATTAATGCTGGTGTGATTTCAACGTCAAATGTAAATCCAACGGTAATTACTGTTTCACCTTCAACAATGAAATTTGCGTTTAATCCTGCACTTATCAATACACCAGTTTTATTTAATGATACAATTGGTGATACTGATGATTGTTCAATTAAAAGTGTAATAGATTGATCTGGATATTGACCTGTTAATCCTGGTGCTGTTTGGTTGAAAAATGGATCAGAAGTGTTCAATTGAACTGGTGAAGTTGATGGTACTTGTGATGGCAATATTGTTTTTGGTAATGTTGATGTAAACATTGCATCAACTAATGATTCAAATAAAAATGGTGTCAATGTAACACTGATATCAGTTGGGAATGATTCAACTACACTTGAACTTGGTAAACCAGTTGCTGATTGACTTGGATAAACAAATGATCCATCGGTTTGTTGAACTATAACACCTCCATTCAATGCTAATACTGCTGTTGGTGTTGAAATTCCACTACTAACACTTGATTCAACCAAGAATCCTTGGGAATTCAAATAAAATTCATTTCCATTAAAATTGAAATTTAATTTCATCAATGTTGGGAATAAACTTTCATATTTACCAACATTATTATTAATTTGAGTCTGTTTTAAGTAGTTTTGTTGGTTAGTATATATTTTTATAATGTGGTGGTTTCAATAATAATAATAAACATTACAGTTATTTGAGTTTGAACGGCTGGTACGAATTGACTTGCAATTTCATTTGAAATATCATGGGTTTTATCACAAACACTGCTAGTACAATGTACGCTATAACTTATACCATTTGAAGGAACATTTAAAGTAGTACCAGTACATGAAATTGATGGAGTTGATTGATCAAAATTTAATGTAATTGAAGAAGTCAATGAAAGTGTTGCTTGTGAACTAATTGAAACTTTACCTTTTTCACAAACTGATAAATCATCAGTTGATCTAATTTTATAACATGCTTGATAATCTGTATTAATTGTAAATGTTATACTATATAAGGTATTAGTAACAAAAGATAGTTTATTTTTCAACAAATATATCACATACCTATTCCAACCAATTTCATATGAGTCTTGTGATGCTTGAGAATAATAAAAATCAGCCAATGCAACTGAATGTTGAATATTTGATACATCAAATGATATATCACCATTTTTATTGGATTGATTTGGAATTGGGAATGCATTTATATCATTTTGAACTGTAGTTGTAAACTATATTGTTAAATATAAAATAAGTTAATATATTAACTTTTGGTATTGGTGATTGTTTACATAAATTTTGAAATTTACTTCTGAACTGAATACATTTAAAAATGTATTACTTAAACTAACATAAACACCACTATCGGGGTAAATACCTTGTTGTGAATTTACAATTGTTGATAAACAAATTGAAAATATAATTGAAAGTAATAATCTCATTTTATAATCGTTAACTAAAATAATAATAAAAATTAAAAAAATAGAAATTTACAAAATAATATCTAAAAAATAGAAATAAAACGTAAGCGAAAATTCTTGCTCGTCATTTAATTAATCCAATACCACATATTTTAAATTAATAATTTAAAATTATAATCAAATTTTTGACAATCAAATTATATTACATAAAATGTTAAATAAAACTCATGGCTTTCTTACCAAATGTAATGTCTATGATAGACTTGTTGTATATATATTTTTCGATGAATTAATCTTAAAATTCTTGGTCGATTGTTATTTAATTGAACCAACCACACGTTTAACGTCAATCAAATTGCGCTGTTAAAAATAATAAGTATAATACTCTGATGGATTTTCTTTATAGTGTGACAACTTTAGTTGCATTAAATAAAAATGTAGTTTATGATATTCTTAAATCCAATTTATATAATAACATTTGATTGTTGTTGAATAAATAATCTAAACCTTTTGCTTTTTTTTTTTCTAAACTTTATTACTATTTATATAAAACATTTAGTTGAGTTTAGTGTAAACACCGTTACCGTGACCTTTAATGACTTGACGGATGAGACCTTTTGCTAATAATTCCTGTTGATTTAAATTAAATTATTATTAATATAATTGAAAATCAAATTTAAACTGAAAAAAATCAAATGATACATACTCTGATGGCTTTTCTTGCTAATGAACCGTTACATTTCATTCTTTCAGAGACAATTGCAGTTGTGATAACTTTGGCAGTTGGCATTTCTTTTAAGAGTTTGGCGTAGGTTTCTTTATCGAAGAGAACAGCATTGTTTAACTTTTCTCTAGATCTACCTTTTGACCACTTCTTACGACCAGCACCACCTGATGATGATGATTTAGCGGCACTTTTTGAGGCTTGAATAGTCTTTGATTTACCAGCTGTCTTTGGTGGCTGATGAAATGTTTAATTAGAATATGAACACATAAAAGGCTCCAATAATACACAAAACCTAATGCCGTTTCTCTACATCGCAGGTTCCTTTGACCCGCGTTACGATGGTGATAAACGATGCGCCGCGCTAATGCAGGCTATGATAATCAAAGATTGAGATAACATGTGACATAATAACACCCATTGAAATAAGATAGAGATACAAACCATTTTGTATTGATATGAATATTAACGAAAAGACTGAAAAAAAAAGAAAATTTTTTATTTGGCTTTTTTTTTTTATTTTTTTTCTTTAGTTTTTTTTTTGGCCTGCGTTACTTTTTATGTGTGACATACATATTTTTATTTGTTTCATTGTTATTTATTTTATAAAAGGAAATACTTTCATGATCAATACAAACATTTTTATTTTTGTTTTGTTTTATTTATTTTCTGTTTACATTTCTGCATCTTTTCAATCAATATACAAATTTATACGTTGTAGTTGTTGTTTATAATATATTACTTACATTTGTATTGAAAAAGTTTTTAAAATGTAAACAAAAATGGAAATTAAACCATATATTTATCGGTGGATTAATTTGGAGTTTTCATAGTATTATTATTAGTTAATGTGTTTGATATAATATATTATTTCAATATTTTTGCGAAAGATTGAAAATTTGATACAATTATAAATAGTTTTTTTTTATTGTTTTGTTTAATTTAATAATAAATAATAATAGATAAAAAAAAATAATAGTACATTGATATGTTGTGCTAATTATTCAGTTTGAGTTTTTCAATTCGTTGGATCAGTATATAATGGATTGTTACCATTATTTTGACTTTGTTCATAAAGTGGATTTGATTGTGAAGCGACCATTCTGTTATTTTGAGTTGTTTTCCAATAATCATAACCTTTTTTACCACCAAATACAGCAAGACCCAATGCAACTGCACCACCAATTGCAACACCTACAGCAACACCAACACCAACTTTAACACCAATTGGTTGACATTCAAATGGTAATGGATCTAATTCCCTTGCAACACATTCACCAGTTTCCAATGAACAAGTTGATTTTGAACAATCATCAGATGTACATGTTTTATTAAATGTAACACAACCAACATTTTCTTGACAAATTGAATTTTCACAAAGATTATTTCCTGTACAAACAATTGGTGTTGCTTCACATTTACCTGTTTCTGATGAACATTGATAATTACTACATAAACTAGTTTGTTCACAAACAACTTTTTCAAATACACAACCTGTTCCATTAGCTGATAAACATTTATCATTTGTACCTATTTTTAAATATTTGAAAATTAGTACATTAATTTATATAAATTAATTAAACCATAAATTTCATTACTTACATGGATCATTATCAGTACATAAAAATGGAGCATAACTACATCTACCATTTGTACATGTATCAATTGTACCTAATATTAATTAATAAATTAAAATTAGTATACTACTATTGTAATTTATAAGATTTTCATATACATACATTTGTTACCATCATCACAATTTACAACAGATTCAGTTACACATTGACCATTTTCTTGACAGGTTGTAGCAAAACAAGAATCAGTATTTATACAAGTTGAATGAGGAGTTAAAATAGTTGAAGCATCAGTTGTATTACAAGTTGCAATGGTACAAGCATTTGGATTTTCAAGTACTCTTTCAGTGTAAATACATTTGTTTTGAGCATCACATGTAAAATCTGTACAATTGATAGTTGGACATTTACAAAGTGCACTATTACAATTTGGAATTGGAGTTGATGTAATTACATATTGAGTTGGATCATTTGGTTTTGGTTTACAAACATAGTTTGTTTGACAACCATCACGAACAAATTCAACAGGTGTGTTTGAACAACCTGTTGAATTTAAACATTTGTCGACACTACATGGATCATTATCATTACAATCTGTAGTTTTTGTAACCAAGAAACCAGTTGTTTCATCACATTTACTTTCGAAACAACTATTTTTAACTGGTGTATATTTTGGTTTATATGAACAACCACTATTTGGATCACAAGATGCTACCAAACACTTGTTTGTATTTGAACAAACAACATTTGTTTTTTCACAACCTTTATCTGGATTACAACTCCAATTTACACATTGATCTGTATTGTTTTTAGCACAATCAATTGGTTTCTTAATTACTAGATCCTTCCATGTTTTACCATCTGGAATTTTAGTATTTGGTAATGGGCAGGATAGATCAAGGCATCTATTAGTGTTTTGAATTTGACTTAGATCACAACAGTCACCAGAACCACCACAAATTCCACAATAATCATAATGACTACAAATAAATGGAATATTTGATTGAAACTTCATTTTTGATCTAGTTGTATGTCTTTCACAATAAAAGAAATCAAATGTTGTTAATGCTGTGTCCACACATTTTGATATATCATTGTATTGCTTTAATTTTGTCATGTTAATGGACCCTTGCATTGCACTATGAACACCACCTAAATCAAGTTCAAGTTTACCATTAATAAATAACCAAACATCATCATCACCTTCAAAATTAAAAACTTCTTTACACTATTTAATAAAATTAATTAGTATATATTTATATGTAGTTGTTGTTTTTTTTTATATTATATAATTTACTTACATTTGTATTGAAAAAGTTTTTAAAATGTAAACAAAAATGGAAATTTCTATTTAAACCTTTACATACTTCATCTGTTGGATCTTCATTACATTTAAAATCTTTATTATCTTTAGTTGCATTTTGGTAATAAGTTTTTAATCCTAAACTTGCATATTTTGGATCATTCCAACCTTTACCTTCAATTGGAAAGAAAGCACCATTTTCGTAACCCATTGTACTACCTTGTACTTTTGTTAAAGTTAAATCAAATGGAACAGCAATTGATACACCATGTACTGGAGAGAACCAACTTTTAAATGTAGTTGAACTATTAATCCACTTACTTGTTTCTTGACTAAGAATTGGTAAACTATCACTACCTAAATCTAATTTTACCAATCCTTCTTTATGTGATAAACCACTTGCTTCAAAATCAACTGAAAATCTTGGGTCATTATCTATGATTGAAATTGAATATGTTACACTTCCATCTCCATTATCAACTTGAGCTATGATTATTTAATAATAATGTATAATAAATAAATAAATTTTATTTTTTGTTAATATAATTTTACGATTTACATTTTTTTTTTTTTTTTTTTAAATTTAATCACTACCATTTACTATCACAAAAGAAATCAAAATTGTAAAGAAAATTGAAAATATTTTAAATTTCATTTCTCTTTATTTATATTATTTTATTTTATTTTTAAAAAAAAAAAAAAACAAATTTTCTTTTTTTTTTTTTTTTTTTTTTTTTTAAAAAAAAAAAAAATTAAGAATAGATATTTATAAATAGCACTGTTGGGAAACCAAAATTTTAAAAATAAAAAAAAATGTAATTTTACTAATAAAAATTCCTGGTACCGAAAATATTATAAATAGATTTTACTAATAGTGTTTACAAATTTTATTAACTGCCATGTGTGCAAGTGCAAAAACAAATTATGAAAAATTTCAAACAATATCAATTCCAATTATGGTGAACATTGACAAATGTTAATTTTAACATCAGATGATAGTTGTTTATTTATTTTCAAAAAATGAAATTCCTTTTTTTGGAGTATTTACAAAAGAAGTTTGAGATTTTGATTGATTTTGAAGTTTATCAGTGGCAGTTTGATTTGATGATGATGATTGTTGTGTATTTACTCTATTTGAACTATTATTTAATTTTGTTGAAGAGGATGAAGAGGAAGAAGAAGAATTAATTTCCAATACATTTAAACAATAACTTCTTATTTGATCATCAAGACCAAGTGTAAATTCTATATGACCATTCTTGCTTGCTTTTAAAAAAGAAAGTTCTGGATGATATCTTTTTAATGTTGTATAATGTTTGATAATATTTACTGGATCAATTAAATTATCTTTTAATCCCATTACAAAGTGAATTGGAATATCAATTCTATTATGGTGTAGTGAGTAGAAATATAAATGTTAATATAAAATACTACATAACCTAATATCACTACTACTAGCACTATTAATACATACAAATTATAATAATTTAAAAAGTTTAAAGGTTCACCTGTACCACCATACTCTTCCATATTCTTTTTTGGACCATAATCCATTGCTTCAAATTTCTTTGATCTTCTAATTTGCCAAAAATGTCTATAGATATTAACAGATGTACCATTAAAAGTATTGTATGCTAAATTATGAATTGTAGATATTGGATGATTTTTCATATCACCTCCTAGTAAATAACGCGATACCAAATATACCAATAAATCTTTTGCTGGTAAATTACTCATAACATCATGATAAATCTTTGCTATAATAATTTTAATTGATTCTGTTTGTAAAAGTGTGTGAATATTAATAACTGTAGACTGATGTACCTATAAATATACATTGATTAAAATAAATAATTACCATTTGGAAATCTGAAAACATGAATTGGATATAAATATAACCAAATATTAATTAATGGTGCTAAAATATCAACAATCTTCGGTGCAACTTTATGATAACCAGCTGGTGATAATAATATTGCTTTTGAAATGTAATGTGGTTTGTTTAACATTCTACTTCTTACAATATACATTAATAAAACAGCTGCTCCCATCTAGTAATATTATTACCAAAAATAAAATATTAGCTACATGAATATATTATTTAAAAACAATAATGAAATACATACAGAATGAGCAATTGCACTAATATTAATCATTTCATTTTCTTTTTGATTTTCATTTGAACTATCCTTACCAATGTTACTACTACTACTACCACTACTGCCACTATTATTTGATAAATTAACTTTTGTATTTATATTACCACCACTGGTATTTAAACTATTTGGATATAATTCTTTAAATTTAATTTTTCTAATATTTTGAATAAAAGTAGGAATATCATGAAATGCATGTTCATTCATTGAGAAATCCCAATAATCTTTTGATGATATTTTACTATTTTGATGTAATTTATCACCATTTCCACGTAAATTACCAAGGAATACATCATAACCTTGATCATATGCTGCAAATGCTAATGATTGAGCGGGACCTGTTGCAATCCATGCAAATGAGTTATCGAAAATACCATGTTGTAAATATAATACATTTGTTGATTTTTTATTTGGTATTCTTTCCAATTCTAATATGTATCCATCATCAGTTGTAACATAATGTTTTTCATATGGATATCCTGATTGTTCTATAATTTCTTTAACTGTACGAATATCTAATTCTTGACCTGATATAATCTTATTTGGTAATTTACCAACTTGTCCAATACTCTTTATAAATGTTCTTAATTTATTTATTAAAATAAATGGTATTGTTATAATAAAGACTGTATAATATATATTAATATATTAGTAAATAATAGTAGTAATTTACAAATATATAAAAGTATACATACAAATATAATATGGAAAATAAAATGGAAATGTACAAATAAACATCAAGAAAGATCTAATACTGAAACTACCAATTCTAGTTAATATTGAGGTAATTGTTGATCTTAACCAATTAAATGAAGCATCAAAAAATAATAATAAATTTGTTCTAATATCTTCTAGTAAACCAGTTGTAATTTGCTCATGATGATGTACTAAATCTTGACGAGTAAAATCTGATTTTTTAAATTTCTTATTACTACCAGTACTTCCATGACCAGTACTACCACTTGTTGATATAGTTGCCGGAGATGAAGGTGATGATCTATATTTATATCTCATTGAAGAAGTTTCTAATGATGGTGATCTTTTTAATGATGATGTTGATGTTGGTGCATTCAAAGGATTAAATTTTAAAAATGGACTACTTGCATTACTACTACTACTACCACTTCTTCTTAAATTTGAAGAAGGTAAAGGTGGACTTGATGTTGGACTTGATGTACATGAACTAGTTGTAGTGGTTGTATTATTTATATCATCTTGTTGTTGTTGTTGTTCATTTAATAATTGAACAAAAGGAGAAGGTCTTTTTCTTGATTTTTGTTGTTTCTTTGTCGACTTTTTCTTTATTCTATTCTTTTGTTCCCAATAAGAGTTATAACCTTGTCTATAGAAAATACCCAATACACCAACAATAATAATATTTACTATATGTGCACCTAATTGCCAACATTCTTCTGAAAATGTCTTTAATACTTCATTTGCTGATATTAATGTCGTATCAAACCAAAAAGTTATTTTCTTTATTAAAAGAGTTGATAACCCAAAAAGCATAATTTAATAATATATTTATAATTATATATAAATTTACATATATATAAATAAGTCTATGTTTTTATTTCTAAATAAATAACTGTACATAAAATAATAAAAAAGGTGTGATATTAAAAATTAATTTAAAAAAAAAAATTAAAAATAAAATTAATTTAAAAAAAACTAAAGAATGAAAAAAAAAACAGAGCTATGGACAAAAATAAAAAATTTAATGATTGCACACAACAATGAAAAAATCTTTTCATCATTAAATAATATCGGGTAATAAAAAATTATTATTTTTATTTGTATATAAATAGTAAATGATTATTTGATTAAGCTCATTAATAATATTGTTAATAATTAACAAACCTTTTTTTTTTGTCGTTTTTTAATTTTTAATTATTTTTTTTTAACAAAAAAAAAAACGAGGTGGAATGCGATTTTTTTTTTAATTTTTTTTTTTTTTAATTTTTATTTTTTCAATCATTCACAACGCGTATATAAATAAAAGAGAATGAGAATTGAAAAGTGTTATTTCTGTGGTGGTCCAGTATATCCAGGACATGGTGTTATGTTTGTCAGAAATGATTGTAAGGTTTGTATCAATCAACAAATAATAATAATAATAATAAATAATAATAAAAAAAAAACGTGTAAACAAATAAAATGTATGTACTAACTTTTAAAACAATTTTATAGTCATTCCGTTTCTGTAGATCAAAATGTCATAAAAACTTTAAATTAAAACGTAATCCAAGAAAGACAAGATGGACTAAAGCATTTAGAAAGTTAAATGGAAAAGAAATGACAGTTGATAAATCATTAGAATTTGAAAAGAAACGTAATAGACCAGTTAAATATGATAGAGAATTAATTAATAATACAATTGTTGCAATGGCAAGAGTACAAAAAATTAAAACACGTAGAGAAGAAACATTTTACAAAAATAGAATGGCTGGTGTTAAAGGTATGGAAAAGAAACAAAAATTAAAAGAAATCAATCATTCAATTTCACTCATTCGTGGTCCTTCCGCTTTAGCTAAAATGCAAGAAAGAATTAAAAATAACGCAAATAAAATTGAATCATTAACAACTACTAAAATGTCTTCATAAACAAATCAACAATCCAACCAATCAACCAACATCAACTAAACAAACAAAACAACACATTGTATACACCCCTTCCCTCTCACTCTTTACAACCAACTTATATATCTCTCTCGCTCCTTTTATAAAATACATTTGATAGAGTTTCATTTTTATTTTATATTTAAAAAAATTAAATAAAAAAACCCTTTTAATAATAATAATCGTGATTGTTTTATTGTTTACATAAAACTATTAAATATAATTGATTTATCATCTTTAATTGAATGAATTACAATGAATGGATAAACTTTCCATTTTAATATTTGTAATTTCAATTGTAATAGTTTTTCTTTGGAGGCACGAGGAAACTTTGAAATGTTATCAGTATTTTCAGATATTGATAATTCTTTGATTACCGAGTATGCTAAATCAGTTGCAACAACACGAACTGTTGATGCTTTAGTTTGAATGAATCCTCTGAATAATCTTGCAACTTGACATTGAACTGAAATTTCCAATTTAGATTTCTTTACATTATCATCTGCACTTTGAATAACCAATTGAATGTTGAAGCAATCTGATAGATTTGGTTCTTCATTTAAATTACTAATTATACCACTAATACCAATTGTACCGCCCTGTCCACTCGATGATATATTACTAATTAGTCCACTTGATCCAATTATTGATTTTGTATTACTAAAATGCACATGATGTTGTGATGATGGTGTTGATGATTGTTGTGATATTGATGATGAAGATGGTGTCATAATTGAATTGGTAGTTTGTGGTAATTGTTGTGGTGATGATATAGGTTGTGGTGTTAACAATGATGAAGATGATGATTGTTGTTGTGATTGTAATAGTGATGAAGTAACAGCGGATGATGAAGGTTGATTATGACTGCTACCACTATGATGATGATAGTGATGGTGATGATTATCACTATTTAAATTTTTTAAATTTGATTCCATCAATTTAAACTTTTTAGATTTTAAAATATGATCAACCAAATCTTTACGTGATACAGTTGTTTCAGATCTAGATTCAACATGACGAACTTTCAATGTACCATTTTGATAAGATTTCTCTTTTAATACAACAACCCAAGGTATACCATTTGTACGACAATGCAAATATATATCTTCTGCTGATGAGTAATCAGTTTGTGAATAATCAACACGAATATTCATTGCCCAAAGTTGAGATGATACTTGAAGTTTTTCAGTCAACATTGAAGAACCAAGTGAACAAACCAATACCTCAATATGTGAATGAAATCTATTTGGTTGTGATGATTTTAAATTATTAAATAAATTTTGTTGATATGCCAATACAGTATTCACAATTTTTTCACTTGCAATTGTAACACCAACACCACAAACATTACCACTTTGAGTTGGATTTGGATGTAATGAACGAATTAATTTATCATAACGACCACCAGCCATAATAATTTCAGATTTTAATGGATTTGCAGCAGTTGGACGTTCAATGTATGCTTGAAATACAATACCATCATAATATTGATAATTATGAACCAATGAAAGATCCAATGAAAATTTAGGTATAATATTAATCATTTGTAAATTTCTAACCAATGCTTTCAAATCTTGAATACCTTGAAATGATTCTTTATGATTAATCAATAATGATTCCAATTGATTAACACAATTATTTAAATCACCTTTTTGACGAAAGTATGTTGATAAATTTGAAACTACACTTGCTGACAATCCATATTCTTTCAATGAGAGGGCAACTTGTGACCAGTTT
The DNA here is from genome assembly GCA_013375695.1 of Dictyostelium brefeldianum. Classification (NCBI taxonomy): domain Eukaryota; phylum Evosea; class Eumycetozoa; order Dictyosteliales; family Dictyosteliaceae; genus Dictyostelium; species Dictyostelium brefeldianum. Next base: position 30,746 of record JABXES010009869.1, on the reverse strand, counting down.
AATTTCCAATGTAATTGAGCAACTGTTGTATAAACATGAGCATAAAATTTCTTTTCAACACCACATTCAGCCAATACACTATCAAGGAGTGAATAATGATTAACACGTATTTTATAATTTGTTTTTGCACCAATTTCATCACGAAACTCTTCCATAATTTCAACCATAATACGTAATATTTCAGCATCATTAACATGACGTGCTTTTGATGGACCAACAATATCGAAATCACATTCATTCAATTCTTTTGGTGAGAAACCTGGTGCACTACGTCGATAAACACGTGAAAATGTAAACCGTTTACTTTGTTGTATACCATGAATTACTACATGTCTTGCCCAAGGTACAGTTAAATCGTATGGTAAATGAACAACAGTACCACCTTCATCTAAAAACTTTGCAACGTTTACACCATTATTTGGATGAGCAGCAGGATCTTTTGGAAAAAATGTTGGTGTATCAATTTTCAATGCACCATGGTTACGAAATATATTCTCCAAACGTGAAAATGTTTTTTCTCTACAAATTAAATGCATTGGAGTTAACAGTGGATTTGATGTATATAAATAACGTGATGTAATATGTTCATCCGAAGACAAACCAAATAACTTTTCCATTAAATATGAAAATAGTGATAATGTTGGATTTGCAATTGTTTTAATAGCTTCTTTCAATATATCATCTTCCATTTTCGATGGTAATAAACCACTTTCCAACAATTGTTTAGTTGAAGGTCTTGCAGTTGGATCATGTGATAACAATGATCTAATGATATGTGCTTGGTCTGGTTTTAACGCTTCAAAACCTGGTGGAAATTTCAAATGGTCTCTTAAATCCCTTAGGATGTTTGAACGTTCCATTTGAGTTTGAAATTGAAAACACATTTCAAAGAATATAATACCCAAACTATACATATCAACTTTTGTACCATAATGTTTAATATTTTTTTCCAATATTTCTGGACAACAATAAAATGGTGTACCAACACCACCAGTCATTGAATGATTTTCATCATTTATATCCCAACCTGGAAAATTTGTATTAAAATTATTTGTTGACGATGTTGATGATGATAAATTAATATTTGATGCAGTAGTTGTTGTGTTACTTGTTGAAGTGGTAGTGGTACTACTTGATGATGAATTAAAATTTGTTGTTGTTGTTTCATCAATTTTAGCACCAGATGTTGCTAAACCAAAATCACCAATTTTAACGTTTTGTTCATTATCAATGAAAATATTTGATGGTTTTAAATCACGATGAATAATTTGTTGACTATGAATATGATTTAAACCTTCAACTATTTGACGTAATAATCTAAATGCTTCTTCTTCTGGTATACCACCAACATTATCAATTAATGTTTTCAATGTTTTTTTTGAACAATATTCCATTTGAATGAATAGAGTATGTGAATCTTTTGGTGGTTGAGTAGATACACCTTTAGATTTTGTTGATCCATTTGAAATTACTCTAGATTTCTCTTGAAAATCAAATGTATCATAATCTTCATCATCATAATCTTCATCACTTTCACTTGTTGATTGAAAACTACTACCATCACCAGAATCATCATTTGATCCATCTTCATCACCACTATTACTAATATTTGATTCATCATCTTCACTACTATCACTTTGACTTGATTCACTTTGATAACTATCATCACTAAATGATGAATCATCATTTTCAATAATTCTTGATTTATCACCACTATCACTTGAATCATCATCATCATCTTCATCATCGTTAATTAAATACTTGCTTTTATTACTATTATTACTACTACTACTACTATTACTTGTATTTGATTGTAATTGTAATGGTATTTTTGGTGATTTTAATTTCTTTGGTGATGCAGTGATGCTAGATGATGTTGATTTACTATTACCACTATTTGGAATGGTTGATGAAGTTGAAGTTGAACTTGATAATGTTACCGGTTTTGATTTAATGACTTTTTTATTCTTTTTCTTTTTTTTACTTTTAATTAATATTTTACTTTTATCACCATCGTTAATATTGCTTGTGCTATTACTACTTGTAAGTATTGATGATCGCTGTTGTTGTTGTTGTTTCTTTTTCTTTACGATATCAACTGATTTACTATTATTAATATTACTTGTAGATGAATTGAGACCACTGTATGAATCACGTGAAATGATTGATCTACTGTTGATACTTGATTGCATAAACCAATCTTCACTTGCATCTGTTTCTAAATCACCAGATAAATCTTCATTTTCATCGTTTAACGATTGAATAGTATCACTCTTTTCAATCCATGCTTGATAATAACGTACTACAAATTGATGATGTAATCTTGACAGTGTTGTTACTTCTCTTAATAATTTATTTGTTAATGGTTCTTGATCTGAATCTGTATATCCTTTGGTTTTAATCTTTTTAATTGCATAATAACGACAATCCAATTTATTTCTACTTTTTACAACAACTCCAAAACCACCTTTACCAATCATTTCAATTTCTTCAAAATCAGTTCTATATCTAGAATGATATCTAAACATATCATAATCAATTTGTTGTTGTTGTGTCATTGTTGTAGTGGTTGTTGTAGCTGTACCACCTGTTGTTGTACCACCAGTTGCTGTTGTTGTACCACCAACCTTTGGTGATTGTTTTGCTGTGTTACTTTGTGAAATTGGTAATCTTTGTTGAACTGGTGATTGTGGTGATTTACCCTTTCTATGTGATGGTTGTGGTGGTGGTGATAGTGATGAACTATTTGACATTTCTAAACTACCAATTGTATTTGCTGATATAGATGATGATGTTGTTAATGGATTTGATATAATTGATGAATTAGTTGCTCTAATATCAACACTATTACTACTAATATTATTACTTGATAATTCATTTGATTGTTGATTGTATTTGATGTTGTTGTTATTATTGTTGATATTTAGATTATTATTTAAATGTTGTTGAGGTGGTGAAGGTGGTGAAATGGTTGAAGATAATAACATTTTAGTTGCAGCACTTCTTTGATCTAAAAATTTAATATTATTTGTAAAATTTAAAAAGTTTGAAGGAGGAGTTGTATTTGAAGGTACGAGAAATGGATGTTTCAATAGGATACCAGCTTCCAATCTATTACTTTTATCACTATAATCATTATTATTAATTGTAAAACAAAGTGAAAGGAAATCTTTAACACTATTTGAAACTGGTTGTGATGGATGAGTTGCATTTTCAATTTCTTTAATTAAATCATATTGTTGTTGTAATTGATATTGTAATGGTGGTGGTGGTATATGATGATTCTGTTGTTGACTATTTAATAAATTCAATTGTGCCAAGTAAATCAATACTTTTTGATTATTTACCAATACACTACCACAAAGCATTTCCAATACAACAATTCCTAAATTTATTAAATCTTCACGTCTATATGAAAAACTATCTCCGCCACCACCACCACCAGTACCAGTGTTACTTGCACCATTGCCATTAATATTATTAATCCAACCATTTAAATTCTTTAATGAATTTAATCGTTCAAAATGATCGAAAATTTTAATATTTTTACCACCATAGTTTGTTAATAACATTTTTGAGGAGGATTCATCGTAAATGATATTATGTGATTTAAATTCTCTATGTGGTATATGTTGAGAATGTAAATATAATAAACCCAATAACAATTGATAAGTAAACTTTTTTACTGCAGATTCTTCAAATCCAATTCCCATTGTAATTATCTTTTGTTGTAATGTTTGACTTGATGATACATAATCTTGAAATATAAATAATGTATGTTGATCATAGTTTGTACCAAAATACTTTATTATAAATGGATTATTTAAATATTTCATAGATTCGATTTCACGTTGAATTAAATTTACTTTAATTGTTAATCCTTTTTTTAATTCTGCTACATCAATTTCATTATTATTGTTATTGTTGTTACTACTTGTATCTTGTTGTTCTGTTTCTTGTTGTTCTGCTGTTGATTCCAATTCTGATAAATTTGAACTACTATTACTATTTCTAAATTTATGTCTATCGTCAACATCTAAATCTACTATTTTACAAATTAACCTTTTTCCATTTTCTTCATTTATACCTTTATAAACTGAAAAGTTTGGTCTTTTACCTAAACATGTACCTTGTTTCCATTTAATTTTTGGTATACTATCTGTTGATTCGTCGTTGTTATTGTTACTGTTGTTGATATTGTTGTTATTGTTGATTTTATTATTAATGTTATTATTGTTGATGTTGTCATTTTTATTACTATTCATATCGATTGAATCTTTAATATTGATATTATCTTTTTGAAATGATCCCATATCTTCAAAGTCAATACTTGAACTGCCCTTGAGTGGTACTTCAAAAATACTCTCTGTATCTAATCCATTTAATGAATCAAAACTAAAATTATGCGGTATAATTGGTGATGATGGTGTTCTATTATTATTATTATTATTATTATTGCTACTGTTACTGTTATTTGACATATCTATACTATCAATTATTTTTCTTGATCCAATATCACCACTTTTTCTATGATGGTGATGATGATGAAGTATGTTGTTGTTGTTGTGGTTGTGGTTGTGGTTGTTACTGTTATTATTTTTAATATCATCACCATCACTATTAAAACTATCATCATCGGTATCAGTACAAGTTTCTTGATCACTATCATTTTCATTATCTTGACTGGAGGAACCATCTTTATTACTACTATTACTTTCATCACTATCTCTAATTGTATTACTTGTATTTAAACGTTTAATCATTTCTTGATGTAATGAAACAGTTTCTTTATTATATAATAATAGGAAATCTTGAATTGCTTGACACAGTTCAAATATGATTACTTCACCAGGTATCATTTTCTGTGATAATAGTATACTAAGTTCTTCAATTAAATCATCTGATAATCCTCTAACTTTTTCAAGTTCAATAGTTGGTAATGATGTTGGATATGATGGTGAATATTTTACAATTAATTTAACTGAACAATAATTTTGATATTGTCCTGTTGGATGTGGGATTAATGTGATTTTAAATCTTCTACAAACTGCCTCAATTGGTAATTCTTCAAATTCATCCTGTAATGTAATTATTGGTGTAAATAATTAGTATGATGATGTAGATATACTATATACATATAAACTGATAATTACTCTATAAATTGATTTTAAACATTCAATCTCCTCAAGTTGAGCAGTATTATTTGATGGATCCAATGTCATTAATAGATTACCACTACTTCCACTACTTTCATTATTACTATAACCAAATGATATATGATTACCACCGCTACTATTACTACTACTTGTCATGTTTGTTTTGTTTTGTGTTTGTTCGTTTGTTTATATGTTTTGTTTGATTATTATTATTATTTATACCTCTGTTATTGATAGTATACGATGGTACTACCACCTTTTTTTCTATTCTTTAAATTTTATAAACACACACTATATATTTATATTTAATTTTGAATTTACTATTTTAATTTTTATTAATATAACCGTATGCATGTTAACTTTTTTGAAAATTTGGAAAAAAAAAAAAAAAAAAATTTTTTTTTTTTTTTTTTTTTTTTTTTTTTTTTTTTAATATTGTCCAAACAAACACATACAAATAATAATATAATCAAAAATGAATTTAAAAATGGAGTATGATTCATTGAAAAAGGTAGTTTATTTTTTTTTCTTTACCAAATTTTTTTTCACCATCATTTTTTTTTTGATTGGATATTTTTTTATTTTGTCAAATAATAATTCCAATCCCACATAAAATTATTATTATAAATAAATATTAATAAGATTTATTATTACTATTTAATTAAATACAAACACCAAACACCAACCACCAAACACACAAATATAAATATAAATAATAAATAATGGCACAGGAAATTGCATATCTTTCAGAATTAGCAAGATTAGTTCAAGAAACCCAATCAATTAGAAAAGAGATTGAATCAATTAGTGTTGAAGCAAATAAAGTAAAATCAACTCCAACTCCAGCACCAACTCCAGCACCAGTTGTAGTTAAACCAACACCAACTCCAGCACCAGTCGTTACACCAACACCAGTTGTAGTTAAACCAACACCAACACCAACTCCAGTTGTAGTTAAACCAACACCAGCACCAGTTGCAACAACAACAGCACCAGTAGACACAAGAACAACACAAGAAAAATTACATACAATGTCATCAGTTAATAAAGTAGTTACAACCCCATCTAGTTTTAACGCAAAACCAAATGTAGTTGTTGTACCATCAACTACACCAGCAGCACCAGTAAAAACAACTACATCATTTAATTCACCAGCAAAACCAGCAACTCCAGCTCCAGCTGTAGGTGGTGTTTCTCCACAAATTGTAAGTTTTTATCATACACACAATATACACAATATATACAAACAACAATATACTCATATATATATTCATATGATCATTATAGAAAGAAATTGTTGATGCAATTAAAGCTAAATCAAAGGTAGATAAAACTATGGATCCAACTAAACTTGAAGATTACTTAACAGACAGTGATTTCTTGGTTGTATTTGGTACAAATAAAGCAGAATTCACAGCACTTCCAAAATGGAAAAAAGATTCAAAAAAGAAGGAAACTGGTATCTATTAAATATTTACACCTCAATTAGTTTTTAGGAAAAAAAATAATAATAAGAAATATAAATAAAATATTTATTCACATGTTGTAATAGTAATAATAAAATCAAAACAAAACAATAGCCAATCAATAATAGGTAATAAGATATATACAACTATTTATATTTATTAAAACATTTGACTGAATCATAAAATCAATTAAATTGAAATTATTGATAATGGAGTTTTTTGTGATTAGAATGAGGTTATTACAATCTTGGTAATCAATAAATCAATAGTTGAAATTGGTGTGATTGTATCATTATCAAGAATTGGTAATGTATTTGGTGATTCAATGATAGTATCAATTTGTTAACAATTTCAAATATATCAACTCCATGATAGACTCAATGATGTTAAGGTTATGAATTTTCAACAATTAATTAATTTTTTTTATTTTTCAAATTTTTTTTTAATTTTTGAAAAAATGTACATTTTAACGATCATTTTTTTTCATTTTTTTTGGGAACAACAATCACAAAACAACATTGTATATATTTAGAAAACAAACACCAAAACAGAACAGCACTGTAATCATAAAACTATAAAGACGACGACAACTATATATTTATTTAAAATTACTAGTATATATTAAATCTCTTCAAACCCAATAATATCAATAACAATACACCCCAACAACAACATATACAACACATATACATATAAATATACAAAATGAAATTAGTTAGGTTAGTACATAAAAGTTTAATTATTATTATATATACGCATACATGTGTAGAAAATACTAATTTGATTTTTGTCAACCAACAGATTTTTAATGAAATTACACAATGAAACAGTTACAATTGAATTAAAGAATGGTACAATTGTACAAGGATCAATTGCAGGTGTTGATGTTAGTATGAATACACATTTAAAAACAGTTAAACTTACATTAAAAGGAAAGAATCCAGTAAATTTAGATACACTTTCAATTAGAGGAAACAATATAAGATATTACATTTTACCTGAATCACTCAATCTTGGTACATTATTAGTTGATGATACTCCAAAAACAAAACCAACTAAAAAAACTAAACCAAATTCTGATAAACCTTCATCATCAAGTGGTAGTGGTGGTAGAGGTGGTAGAGGTGGTATGAGAGGTGGAAGAGGTGGTGGTATGAGAGGTGGTAGAGGTGGCGGCGGTTTCAGAGGTGGTAGAAATTAATAATCAACTAATCAACTCATCAATCCAATCAATTCAATCAACCAATCAATTTGTAAACAATCAACTCCAAAAAATAAAAAAAATAAAAAAAAATACAAAATAATATAAAATATATAGGGTCATGTGATACTAAAAAGGTTATATGATTTATTTATAGATTTATATTTAAACAATTTGTTTAAATATTTTTTAATAGTTTGGTGGGAGTGAGTCAAAATAATTTGGATATGATACATCGAGAGTACCACCATATTCAATTAAGACTTGTGATTGATCAATAAATTCCGATAATTTATCGGCAGAAGAGACCATTCGAACACGAGAGATGATTTTATTTTTTACAAAAGTTTTTGCAAGTTTGAGTAATGGTGATACGTAGAATGGTGCATTTAAAATATAAATTGCTTGAATTCTACCAGGAAAACATTTTGCATATCAGATAATTTATGTTTCTTTAAAAAGTCATTTAATCTAGTATCAAAATGTTTGAAAATTGAAATACTTTCTAAATCTTCTACTACAACCAACCCAACTCTATGAATTGATGAATGAATATGACTAGTTTGGTCCATTGACCATAATAAGAATACCATATATTCATTGAAATCGTATTTCTTTGGTATTAATTTTGATGGATGTAAATATGAAATTGATCTACCAAGTTTATCCACTTTACCATTAATTGTGAAACTACTTGCTTTCTTTGCAATCTCTTGATTTACTTGTGATTTAACAACTGGTAGACTAATACCGCCTAATTTCTCTCTAACAAATAAATTGTTTTTAACCAATTCTAAACTATTAACTAAATCAAATTTCTTTGAAAATAAAAATATCAACAAGTATTGATCTGCAATACCTTTACATTCTGGAAATTGTTTAAATTCATTTAATGAATTTGATTCTTCATTTGTTAACCCTTTTAAAATTTCAAATTCTTCTACTATTTCACCTAATGTCATTTTTTATATTTATTTATTTATATTATTTGTATTTGATTGTTTTTATTTTTATCAATAAGGGAGAGTGTTTTTGATATTTATACAAATAAATTTTAAAGCAAAAAAATTAATAAACCTGGGTGGGCGCCTCTTGATTTTGCGACAAATACAAATATCGATAGCGCAAAATTAATTACAATTCAAAAAAATAAAAAAAAAATAAAAATAAAAAAAACTGATAAATGCCCAGGTTGGTAAAACTAAAAATAAATAAATATCTATAGTAACAGATAAAAAAATAAAATACACATGATGGGTTCATAAAGTCAAATTTATCTTAAATTAAAAGGTGTTTTTTATTTATTTTTATTTATTTGAAGGAAGTCTAACATAAAAATTTAATTGTGGAGTAGCTCTAGTATCTTGTTGTTCTTTTACTAATGATTCTCTAATTTTGTCAATGTATTTTTCTCTTTTTTTAGGAGTTGATAATGATTCAATAACGTGTTGAGACACTTTATTATTTGCATAACTAATGAAAAAATAACTGTAATATGCCAGGTAGTTAGTAAAATAGATTCTATACTTTAGTTGTGTGATTTAAAAGTTGTTTTATACAATACCCTTTATCCCAATGATATTTTACATTTAAAACTAAACCAAATGATTGAAATAGTTTAATAAATTTTGAAATTCTTAATTTCTTTAAATCTTCATTATCTGAAATATCATCAAATTTAATACCACCAACAAATAATTTTTTAGGTGATTTAGCAACATGTGATTGATTTTTGTTGTTGTTATTATTATTGCTGTTGTTGTTTTTATTTTTATTTGATTTTTTAACTGTATTACTATTAGTGTTGTTATTATCATCTTCAAACGAACAAACTGAAGAACATGGGGACGAAGAATAAAGTGATTCAGATTCTGTTAAATCACCCCATGATATTGGATTTGTTAATTTTGGTATACTACTTGTTGTTGTGTTTAAGTTGGTATTATTGTTATTGTTATCATTATTATCTATTGAAAAATTTTCAAAATTTTTGATTATTGGATAACAAATTGAAAACATTGCGCAAACTTTTAATTCACATTCTGATTCTACTTGTTTTTTATTATTTTCAACTTCATTGTTGATATTGATATTGTTGTTATTGTTATTATAGCTACTGTTGATAGTAATTGATGCTAATGCTGTTTCATTTTGTAATTGTTGGTGGTTTAAAAGTAATGAATTTGAAATAATAAAATTTGAAACGTTTTCTTTTAAATTCATATAGTTGTGATGATGAGGTGTTTAATTATTATTTGTAAAAGAACATATGAAGTATGAGTCTTTACACACATTTAAACAATTAAGAAAAAAATTAACTGCTGTTTAAATAATTGTATTGGCACAAGGTGCGATTGCAAAAAAAAAAAAAAAAAAACTGTAAAATTTCTCATATGATAATATCTTAAAAAAATCCTTCAGCGAAATTTTTATTTTTTTTTATTTTATTATTTAAGAAATTTAACAAATATTTGTTTAAGAAATATTAATAGAGACACACTAATCGTATACTTAAATTAAACACACACTCACATTTATATGATGTGGTGAGTGTGTTTTTTTTTTTCTTTTTTGTAGATAAATTGTATTTTTTTATTTTTATTTATTAAATTTATTTTTGTAAAATTTATCCATATTAATTAAAATAAACTACACACATATAAATTTAACATGTTTGTTTTTGAAAAATAAATTATAATTTGTCATCAAACTTTTTTATAAACAAAATTATTATTATTCAAAACTACATATATAAAAATTTTAATTAAAATAATAAAATATTATTGCACTAGATATTAAATACAACAAATGATTTCAACAACTGCTACAAAAGTAATTTTTACAAATATTTAATATAATATTTAAATAATGAGTGTGATTCATATTATAAATATATTAATTTATTATTTTAGAAAATAGAAAATAATATTAGTAAATTACAACAACAACTACAACAACAATCACAACAACAAAATGGAGTACAAAAATTACAACAACAACAATCAAACCCAACGACAAAAGGGATATACCAACAGCAACAACAAGTACAACAATCAAATGATATTTTTAATAATACCACAACATCAAACGTTAATACCTATACTACTAGTAGTTGTACTACTTCTATTTCCAATGTTGGTATTACAAACCCATTTCACAAAACAGATATAAAAAGTAATAATTTAATTGATGAAATAACTGATCTAAGAGAAGTGTTAAGACAATCAGTTATAGGTCCACTAAGTAGAGAAATAATAAATTCAAATAACAATAATAATAATAATTTTAAAAAACCAACAATTACAACAAAAACAACAAAAACAATTAGTGATTTAGAAGATGATGAGGATGATGAAATGATTGAACATTTTGAAGAAGATTGGATGATAAAACAACATCTCTTATTAAAAGAAAAGATCAATAATCATCATATACCAAAAAGTCCATCTTTGTTATCTGCTGCTTCAAATTCTCAATTAAATAAAAGTGGTGGTATAGGTAGAGCATTAAGTTCAAGTTCATTAAATGGTGCAAGTTTAATAAATGTATCATCCGATCAATTCTTACAAGAAATTGAAGAAAAGTTAAAATTAAGTAATAGTCAAAGTTATGATGGTCATGCTCAAGATAATAGTGATGAAAATAGTGATGATCGTGATCATGAACTTAATAACCATCAACATATATCAACAACATCAATTAATCATACAAAATCAATTTTATCAACATCAAATGTAACAAGAGGTAGTAGTAGTAATTCATTAAATTATTCAAAAGATTTAAATTCATCACAACAATCTGTAAACTCTTCATTAAATAATAGTGTAGATCAAATTTCAATTGAAAAAGAGAAAATAATGGCAATTATTCAAGATTATCAAAAAGTTAAACAAGAAATGAGAGATCAAACACAACAAATTCAATCACTAGATGAACAATTAAATGAAATGAAAGCAAATTTAGAATTGAAGAAAAAGAAAATTTCAATGTTAAAAAACCCAAATTCAACAAATATAAATAATAGTACAAGTGTAAATAGTAATGGTTTATATAATATCAACAATAACAATCACAACAATAGCCATAACAATAAAAAACAACATCAATCACCAAATTCATATTCAACTTCAATTTCATCACCACAATTACCATTATCACATCAACATAATATTCAAAATTATCAACAACATAAAAATGATATATTACCATCATCACCAACTACTAATAAACCGCCAATTGGTAAACATAATAGTTGTATTAATTTCCCAACTTCAACAAACTCAATTAATATTAATTCACCAAATTTAAATAAAAAAGAACAATTAAATAATTTAGCACAAAATTTAAATTTAAATATTGGTTCAGTTAGTGAAGAAGAATTAAATAATAAATTTTCAGAAGTATTGGCAACTGCTAAATATAGAATTGAAAGAATTCAATTTAAAAACAGAGTATTGTTAACATCACATCTTCATAATTTATCAACTGAAATCCATCAACTAATTGAAAAACGTATAACAAAAAAACAAGTAAACCTTGAACTAAAACAAAATGCTAAAATCGTTGGTGATTGTGAACAAGTTGGAACTACAATATTAAACTTTCTTCAAGAGTTACTAAGTCAAAAACTTGCAATTGATGAATCTGTTGAACAAATTGTAAAGAAAAGGAAAATAAAATCCAAAGAAACCAAGCAATTGGAAGATTTGGAAAAGAGGAAAAGAAAAGTTGAATCGGCAGTCGCATTTTTAAACATTGAAAAAAGAAGTGTAAGGGAATTACGTGATCGTTTTGTTTCAGTTTGTAATGAAGTAACTAGATTATACGAAGCTACAAATACAATTGAAAGAGATTTATCAAAATGGGATGTTGAATTGGAAAGAATTTACCTTCAAACTCGTGAAGGTTTCTATTCAGATTATTTTAAATTGTATCCATTATTTCAATCTTGTTCACTTCGTATCAAAGATCATTATCATACAAAACAAGATTTAATTAGAGAATTAGCACGTAGGGAAGCTGCTAGAATAGCATCGGAAATTTATATATCTGGTATCGTTCAAATACTTGAATGTGGTCATGATTTAATAACTGATGAAAGAATGGTTGATGTTGCCAGAGTAAGAGGTTTAGAACATCAAGTTCATATGCTTTATCATTCTTTACATGATGCTCAAGTTCAAAGATTTAATTAAAATATTAAATAAATAAATAAATAAATAAATGTGGTTTTTTGTATTTTAAAATAATTGATTATTTGTAAACATACAGATAATTCTTGAAGATAAATTTTTCAAAAAATGGGTCTAAAGACAAAAATTACATTTCTTTGATTTTAAATGTCTTTAGACCCATTTTTTGAAAAAATTTAAATTTTTTTTCATTTTTTTTTTTTTTTTTTTTGAAAATATAATCATTTTTAACATCAATACATACAACACTCATACCACCACATATATACACATTAGTAAAATAATAATAAAATGGTTAAAAACTCAATTGAATTAGGTGATTTGACAGATAAAAACATTGGTCAATTAGTTTTATTAAATAATACAACATTACCAGTATCATATGAAGATAAATTTTATTCAAAATTACTCTCAACTGGTTTTGTAACAAAACTAGGTATGATGATAAATAGATAGATAGATATATTGGATTGGTGTGATATAAAAATACATATATGTCAATAGATTATTAATTCAATATCATGTTCACACATATATAGCATTTTTTAATGATATAATGGTTGGAGCAGCAAGTTGTAGAATTGATCAACCATCAGCACCAGGTAATTCAACATCATTATATATTATGACATTTTGTGTATTAGCAAAATATAGAGGATTAGGTATTGGTTGTAAATTATTAGAATGGATTGAAGAATTATGTAAAACAGAAAAATATAGTAAAATTTCATTACACGTTCAAGTTGGGTCAGATGCAATTGATTTTTATAAAAAGTTTGGTTTCTCAATTGAGAGTACTATAAACAGTTATTACCGTAATATTCAACCTGCTGATTGTTACGTTATGTCTAAAATTATAAATAATGAAGGTAATGTTGACGAACCAACTAAAACAACTGAAACTGAAACTGCTACAACAAACAATGGTGAAACTACCACTGAAAAAAAAGATGATCAATCAAACTAATAATAAAATTAATAAAATAATAAGATAAAACAAACAAACAAATTAAAAAGAAATAACTTTTTAAATCGTTTTTATTTTTTTGTTGATGTGTATACACAAGTCCTTTAGTATTTATTTTATTTTATTTTTCAAAGGATGAGAAGAGTAGTGATAAATAAATTTGATTGTGGATTAATTCTTTGTAAAAAAGTTCACAGATTAGTACCAACAGTCTTTTTTTTTGAATTATCACCACAGTTCTGTAACAGTTAAAAATATCTTTTTTTTTACAAATCAAAAAAAAACATTTTGAAAAAAAATCATCAAATTTTCAACACTTTTAATTTATTACAAATTATTACATATATACAAATACAATGCAAAATCCACAACAACCACCACCACCAGGTTCAGCAGCCGATTACTATTCTCAAATGTATTATTAATATGTTACATTTGATAATTTTTAAAATGTCAAAAAATGATCAAATACAGTGTGATTTATACTAACTTGCTTATTTAATATGTTTAAAGGCCAGTTAAAGTAATTCCAGGACAACAACAACCACCACAACCAACTCCAGGTGCTCCAGGTGCACCACAAGGTGCTTATCCAGGTATGCCACCACAACAAGGTAATTTATATAGTATTTAGGTTTTGGACCAAATAATGTTATTTCCACTTTTCTCCTCTATAAAGACACTAACCATTAAATATATTTGTTTTAAATAGGTGCTCCACAAGGAGCCTATCCACCACAACAAGGTGCTCCACAAGGTGCTTATCCACCACAACAAGGTGCTCCACAAGGTGCTTATCCACCACAACAAGGTATGAGATTTATTAACATTTAAAAAAACAAGGGGAATATGAAAAGATATATTGAATATTTAGTTTTCAAAAATTTCAAAATAATTAATAATTGATTTATAACTTATAGGTCAACCAGGTTATCCACCACAAGGTGCACCACAACAAGGAGCACCACAACCAGGAACTCCACAAGGTTATCCACCACAAGGTGCACCACAAGGTGCTTATCCACCACAACAAGGAGCTCCACAAGGTGCTTATCCACCACAACAAGGTATGTCTATTTATTAATATTTTTAATCAATCAATTAGTCAACAAATAAAACAAACGATCGAGCACAGACACAAACACAACTATAAATACTAATACTCTTTCAATTCAATTTTAGGTTATCCAGGTCAACCACAACAACCAATTCCAGGTCAACCTCAACAACCAGGTAACTTTAATTAATTAAATCGTTTTCATTTCGCCAAGTTACTAATATTTAATATATTTTTAAACAGGTGCTTATCCACCAAATCAACCAAGTCAAGCTCAACTTAATTTAAATAAAACACCAGGTATGTCAATTAATAGATCAATCAATCAAAACAAAACATACAAACATTGAACACAAATCTAAACAACATATATACTAACACACCCATTTATTTAGGTTATCCAGGTCAACCAGGTCAACCACAACAACCAATTCCAGGTCAACCTCAACCAGGTTACCCACAAGGTGCACCACAACAAGGTATGTCAATCAATAGATTTTATAATTTTAAATCAATCAAAACATACCAACATTCTAGCATAAACAACATATTAATACTTACACATCTATATTTACTTTAGGTTATCCAGGTCAACCACAACAACAACCAATTCCAGGTCAACCACAACCAGGTTACCCACAAGGTGCACCACAACAAGGTATGTCAATTAATTAATAGATTGGATTATTTTAAATCAAACAAATCAATCAACCAAAACAAAAGCAATCCAAATCAAATCAAAACAAAACAAAAATGCAACACAATCAAAAAAAAACATACCATTCTAGCATAAACAACATATTAACACTTACACATCTATATTTACTTTAGGTTATCCAGGTCAACCACAACAACAACCAATTCCAGGTCAACCACAACCAGGTTACCCACAAGGTGCACCACAACAAGGTATGTCAATTAATAAATAGATTTGATAATTTTAAATCAATCAACAAATTAATACTTACACACCCATTTATTTACTTTAGGTTATCCAGGTCAACCACAACAACCAGGTTTCCCACCGATGCAACCACAACAACCATACGGTCAAGGTATATACATATTTAATATTACAATCCCTGTCTCCCTAACATTTCCAACTTTTAACAAACTACTAACCTTTTTTTTATTTTAAATATTTTAAAGTTCAACCACAACAACCAGGTTTCCCACCAATGCAACCACAACAACAACCATATGGCCAACAACCAATGGGTGGAATGCCAGGTCAAGGTATATATATTTAATTTACAATCATATTCATATTTTTTTCAATTTACAATTTCAAACAAATTACTAACCTTTTATTTTTAAAGTTCAACCATATGGTCAACAACCAATGGGTGCAATGCCAGGTCAACCAATGGGTGCATATCCACAACAAGGTGCATACGGTGTATCAACATATTCACAAACTACATCAGCATATCAACAATATCCACAACAAGGTATGTAATCTTTATTTTCTCTTCTTTTCATTAATATTTATATTTGATAAAAACTTTATATTAACAATTTCATATATTTATTTATAGCACCATATGGTCAACCAATGGGAATGCCAATGGGTGGAATGCAATCTGGTTATGGAGCATATCAACAAACATCAGTTGGTTATGGTGCTACATCATCTTATTCATACGTTCGTCCAACATATAGTTATTCTGGTGCATACAGTAGAACAGCTGCATTTATTATGCCAGTTGGTGTACCAATGCATCTTCAACAAAGAATGATGCAAGCATCAGCAGCTTTTAGAAGTCACGATTTAAATTGTTCTGGTACTTTATCAAAGAAAGAATTCAAAAAACTCATTAAACATTTAGGATTCTATTTCTCCAAAGGTCAAACTAAAATGTAATTAATCAATCAATCATTATTTAATATACATATATACATAAATGTAACTTTATACTAATACATTTTAATTTTAAACAATAGGTTATTTTTCTCAATAGATCGTGATAGAAGCGGATCAATCAACGAAAGAGAATTTGTTGAATGGTGGAGTGTCCAACCATGAGTTAACAAATACAGAAAGAAACAAAAAAAAAAAGAAAAAAAAAATCTATTTTATCTTCGCACATACATCAACCAAAGTAATACCAAACAAATCTTTAAAAAATATATTTAATTTGCAATCATTATCGGTTAGCTAATTATTATTATTTGTGTAAAATATATATAATAAACAATAATTCGATTAAATAAAATATTCTAAAAAAAGGTTTTGTATTTTTGTTTTTATTTGTGTATTTACAATAAATAATAATTAATAAATAAATAGTTTGATAATAAATAATATGTTCGTTGTATTTGATAGATTTGTATTTAATTTGAACGAAGTAATTCTTCATTTTTTTTATAATGGTTCTTGGAAAAATAACTATGGAAGAGGTGTTTGTTGCCTTCATTTATAAATAAATTATGGAATACATAATTTACTTGATTTGTTGTACTTTTACTTGGAGTGGTTGGCATAGCTGCTACACAATTTTCAGAGATCATTGATGGACTACTTGGAATTGGACAATGAATAAATTCAACAGAAGAATCATCACTATTGTATGTTTCATCATCACTTGTATTTTCAGAATAGTAACTACAATTATTATTGTTATAATTATTTTGATATTCTTGTTGTTGATGATGTTGATTATATTGATAATGATTAAATGAAGGTTGTACAATTATAAATTGATTTGGAAATTCAAATGTCATTGAATCTTTATCATTATTAAAATTATTATTATTGTTATTGTTAATTAAATTTGTAATATCCATTTTTATAATATTTTACTATTGCTGTAATATATTTTAGATTTTATTTTTATTTATAGAATTGATTTGATTGAAATAATTTAATTATTTATTTCTTTGGATTTTAAATAGAAAAAATTAAAAAAATACAAGAATTAAATAATAATATATCTGTCGGATACAGTTGTAGTAACTCTATAGAGAATGAGTGAGTGTGTGTACATAAATAATAAATCTGATTTTAATTTTAAATGAAAAAATAACAAAAAACTGACATTAATCATATTCAGCATCATATAACTAGAAAAGGAAATTAATTTTCACACACAAAGAAAAATATGATTGGAATGTATGTACTATTTAGTAATTATAATAATAATAACAACAATAACCATTTTTAAAAAAAGACTTTTAATATTACCACCACTATACATATATATAATTATGGTGTGAGATAATGGGGAGTATGTATATTTAATTAGTACAAATATGCTATTTTCGTAATCAATTAAATTAAATCATATAAATAATAATTTTTAGTGTGTGTGAATGTGTGATAGTGGAAGAAAATTAATGTTGTTTTTTTAGTGTGTGTTTATAGTGAGTGTGGGTGTTTGGGTTAATTAAATTGGTGTATGGATTAAATAAACAAGTTATTTTTAATAATATTATATATATCTGTTAAATATATATACAATTTAATTTTTTAAGTGATAAAGGTTAATTCATTGTTATTTTCAATTTAAAAATTTGTTTTTTACACTATAATATTTGAAATGACAAAAATAATCAACATTTATGATGACACTTTTAAAAATGGTTATATGTTGTAGTAAAAATATTCTAAAAATATACATTTACATTAGTATTTCCTACATGTATCATTGTTATTTCAATTTAATGTATAAAAATATACACCCCAAAAAATAAATTGTTTTTATTAATACACTTTGTACAAATGGATATATTTTTACACTATATTAATCATGCAGTGAATAATTATTTTAATAATAAGTGTAGGAGTGCTTAAAATTTATTTGAATTGAAAAAACAAAAAAATAAATGCTGTGGTGGGTAATAATTCTCAAATTATTAAAAAAAAAAAAAGTGTTTTTTATTTTTTGTATAGTTTAGGTTTTTAATTTACAGTTTATTTTTATAATATTACATTACATGTTTAGACATATATTATGTATATTATAGATTATTATTACATTCAAAATATTCGGGTACTAAAGCGTCATTTTCGAAATCATCATCACTTGAAAACTCCCATTCTTCACTTTCTATTTCATCACTTGTACAAGAATATTCTTCAATTTCTTCGTTTTCAGTTTCATAAGTTTCATCATCTTCGTCGTCGTTGCTACTATCTTGGTTATTATTTGGTGAACAATAGTTTTCTATTATATTTAAATTTCCATTACATATTATTAAATCTAACCTTTTATTTATTGAATTTAACGGACTGTTATTACTGATGGTATTACTATTATTTAATGAATTTTCATCATTCATTGATGCAAAATTTGATTCTAGTATTTCAAATCTTAACGATTTTGCATAAACTGATAAATTAAAATCTGGTCTTATTGGTGATGTTGATATTGATGTCGATGATGAAAATTGTTCATCATTATTATTATTGATTTCATTTTTTAAAAGTGGTTGAGATATCATCATTTATTTTTATTTATTATTATTTTTATTTCCTATTTATTAAAAATGTATTTATTAATTTATTATTTTATTAAATGTGTTAATATTTGATGAATTAATAAAAATAAATTTAATTTCTATTTTTATTTTTTTAAAAAATAAAAAAAAACAAAAAAATTATTTGTAAACTTTTATTACTTTTTCATCTAGTCAGTTAGAAGTGTGTTTGTGTGAGAGTGGGTATTATTGTTGTTTTTGATGTGTGAGAAACAAAAAAAATAATTTACTCTCACTCTATTTAAATTAAAAATAAAACAAAGATTCTTTCTCTGAGATCAAAAAAAATAATATTTCAAATAATTTAATATAACATATAATTAATCACTTTTATTTTTACAATTGGTTATACTAACACTCACACATACCACAATAACACACTTACACAAACACACTGCCACATCTTAAAACACATTGCTGATTGTTATTTATATACAATTTTAGATTAGTTATTTTTGAATCAATTTGATACCAACTAATAAGATAATAATAAAAATAACAATTTCCACAACATAAACTTCAACTATTTTAAAAAATATCTTTACCCATATCTTTAAATTTTACAATCACCATTTGTTTTTTTTTTTGTTTTTTATAATTATTATTAAATTGTATGTTTTATTTTTAAATATTATTAATAATATCATTACTGTTACTATTATTTAAACTATTAATATTACTTGTATAATTACTATCTTGATTAAAATGATATGAAATTGAATCAAGTGTTTTGGAACTTGAGCTATCATCTTCTTCAATATTATTGTTATTATTATTACCACTTGTATCGTTTAAATGAGTTGTTGGATCTATAATTATATTTATATCACCAATACTAGTATTGTTAATACTATTATCACCTCCACTACCATTATTACTACCGTTATTAAATTCAATATGATTATTTGAATTTTTTAATGATGATTTTAATGATTTTTGATTTTTAACATTACTTTTTTTTAAAGAAAAAGATGTTGAACCAAACGAATCGCCACCATCTGAACCATTATTATTATTATTTTGTGTAGTTGGTGATGATTTTAATATATTTAATCTTTGATCAAAACAATATAAAATGGAAGCAGCAGGTAATATTTCTGTTAGAAATAAACCAATAAATGAAAATGCAATTGAATTGAAATCTGTAGATACTAATATTAAAATGAAAATACAATGTAAAATGAATCCAGTTGCACAACATACTGTTAAAATGAATATTTTAATTGACTTCTTTTGATGATCAGATTTAAAATTTGAAAAGTTTGCTTTTTTCAATGTTAGATAAAGTGATGAACCCAAATAAGCAAACGATGAACCTAACAATAATGAAAGAATTGCTTGAATTACTGCATACAATATGGATACTATAATTTGAGGTTTTGAATTCTTTACAGTGATAACTATTCTTGTACCACAATGATCATTCATTGGATTATCAACACTATATTGAAATACCAATACAATTACAACAAACAGTATATAAAGTATTATATTTACACCAAATAAAATTTGATATAATCTTTTTGTAGAACCAGTAGTTGATGATGAATTTTTTAACATTAGGAATACAATGTAATGATACATATACCAAATTGCAATCATTACAATAAATGATGTAAAGTAAATAAATGTTGGTAACACAACCAATACATAATCAATAACTGGATTTGTTGATAAATAACCACGTGGCATTAAAAAGAAATAAATTGAACGGAGAAAAATGAACAGTGTAACCAGGCAAGTTAACAAATGAGTAATTTGAAATGAATTTCTAAAACTAAATGTTTGACCATTGTTTACTTTTTTTTGATTATTAAATATAATTCCTATTAATGTAATTTGATAAATTCCATAAAAAGTAACTAATAAAAATAAAACTGCCAAAACGTATAATAGTGATTTAGTTGCAGAATCAAATAACTCTCTTTCCATTGTTTCCCAATTTCCTTGTTTTCTATTTATTAAAAAGTATTGACTATTTGGTTGAACATTCGTTTGAATGATACAAATTTGTTTTTCAATTTCATCACCAATGAAAAATGGTTCAATTTGTAATGGATATAAATTATTAAAATTTGAACCAAGTGTATCATTATCACCACCATCACTACTATTAATTTCAATACCATTTTTAAATGCAAAATCAAATTCTGGATATTTATCATGTACTGTATCAATTGGTACACTTGATCCATCATTAGTTATTGTAAACAAGTTGAAACAAATTGTAATATTTAAAATTACAAATTCAGATTTAACAATTATACCATCTGTTAAAATTGTACCAATGATTGCTTTGTTTTCATTTAATATACCAAAATTATCTGGTTTTTTATATGTTACGAAATTTGATGATAATGCTTCTGGTGTAGTTGAAAAGAATATAAGTTTTGAAATTAATGATACTGTTATAATTTGACAACCTGGTAAAACTGAATTCTTTTGAAATAGTAATTGACCATTTTTAAATGATAATGTTGAATTTTTATTACCATCACATTGATTAATTAAACCAAGTAATGGTGTTGAAGATGATTCAAAACAAACAGATGGATCAATTTGATTATCTGAACAACTACATGCAATTGAATTTAAATTATTTTGATTTCTTTCTTTTTTACAATATGTTTCTGATCTATAAAAATCTGATGTTTGTTTACCAATTGCATCAATTAAATCATTGTAAAATGAAACATAATTAAATGATGCTTTATATTCTCTTGGTATAAATGATGATTTATTTGTGCCATACCAATTTGGTTGTTCAATATGGATACCTGGTAACCAAGTTGCAGGTTTCCATTCAAATTTATTTGTCCATTTATATTTTAAATAATTTGAACAATTTTCACATTGTTCTTGATTCATTTCATTGTATCTATAATTGAATGGTAAATTTGCAAATGATTCTTGATCCAATATTTTACAACCGTAATTTGAAGTACACTGTTCTTTTGTACTTGATGCTACCCACCATTTATATCCTCTTGTTTCACATTCTACTCGTGATAAAATAATTGGAAATTCGGTAAAGCAACCAACAGGAGAATCAGATTCACCATTTTGGCAAGATACAATTTTTGAATTATCACGTTGAAGAAATGTATGATTTTTCATACATTTACCAAACCCTTTACCATAGTATTGAACATTTTCAGGACTAAAATAAAACCAATCAGAACATGTACCAGAGTTTTCACATTCTACTTTACTTTTACATGGAATTTCCATTAATTTACAAATACCTTCTTTTTGTTTATTATCGCAATGATCAACTGTTCTACCGATACAATCATACCATACATTATTAATACCACAAGCACTTTTAGTAGTTGCATTAAAATTTATACATTTTCTAAACAATTTACTCCAACTATATCCATTACTGACACAAGGGATTTCTTCTTTAATTTGGCCAAGTATACAATAATTTTCTTGTTGTAGACTATTTGTAGTATCTGCACCAATACATTTAAAACCACAATTACTTGTACATGTACCTTGGGTTGATTCACAATTATCTTTTGAAATGTTGTATATGTAATTTCCATTTGATAATAAACAAATTGGCTCAGCAGTCTTACATGATGCTTCAGTAATATTTGGACTTGCTGTAATTGTAAAACAAGATGATCCATCAAAATCATTACAATAACCACAAAATGGTGATTGATTACAATTTGAATTACAATTTACATTATTACTATTACATTTCAATTTTGGACAATTACCATATTCATTACAATTAGATTGATCATATGCGAATTCCTTTTGAAATTTCCAACCAGAATAATAAATATCAAATAATGAATTGTAAGCAGTTTTACATGATTTATCAAGACAATGTTTAGCAGGTGTAATTCCAATGAATGCATCATTTGTACTATATTGATATGTTGTTCTACTTGGATAACTACCAGTACCAATACAATCAAATTGTAAATGTTGATTATATTTCTCTTGAATTGACTCATTTGTATAACTAGTTTTAGAAGTGAATGAATATAATGTTGCTGGTGATAATCCATTAAACACACAACTAACATATTTTAAATCTAACTGTTCATAATTTACCAAACATTTTCTTGTATATAAATCACATTTACCATTTGTTGTTGAAAATGAATTACAATCTGTATCCGATGTACACCATGGCGGATTTAATATTGAATCTTGACAATTCCTTAATGTTGAATATAATGAATTTTGAATTTGCGTTGATAAAATTGAAGGATCATTACCACAATCTGAATTTGAATTATCTTTATCTCCACCACTCCCGCCACCAACAATACCGCTATTTGTTGAAAATGATAAATAATTACCATACTCTGTTAGTACAGATTTTGTACAATCAATACTACTTGGTTTACATTGAGATGAAACTAACTCATTTACAACTCCGTTATACTGCCATGATTGCACAACTACATAACGTGGATTACAACATTGATAAAATTGATATGTTATATTACAACATGGATCAGTTGAATAACCAATTTCATTTTGTTTATATGGACAATAATAAGTTGATATATTTTTTTCAACAGGTACAATATTTAATAATTGATTTGCTTGACTTGTACATCCAATCCATGCATAGTTTAACATTAGTACACCTAATCGGTATCTCCAATTATTTAATTGTGAAGTTGATGTAAATTGACGTAATGCAACTTCTTCATTATCACCACCATTAATTAAATCAAAAACTCTTTTAAATTCTTGATAATTACAGTTGTAACTTGTTATATCTTTAAACCCTTCAATTGTAATATCAATTGGCAGGTAGTCTGTCGAATCTAATAAAGTTGATAAAAATTTCATACTTGAATTTAACACATCTTCATATGATATATATTCTTTTAAATAACCTTTACCATTTCCATAAGATAATAGTATTGCTGCTTGATATGATTTTGGTTTAAAGTTTGTATTTATTATATCACCACTAATATCATAAACTATTGATTTAAAATCAAAATCTTCTACATCATATAGTATTGAAGGTACTGGCCATAATGGATTAATATCAATTGTTGGAAATAATATTGAATATGGGTTACAATCTGCTTGTGAATTACAAATATAAAATTCATTTTGATCTTTTGCTAATGGTGGTATTAACATAGTTGATGAAACTAATGCAAATGCACCTTGTTGTAATGACATTTTTGAAATTGGATTTGAAAATACTTGTCCAATATCAGTTACAACAAATGAATAATTTGTAGCTGCCAAACCAGATACACAAATATAATATACTGTATTATCAGGTATATATAATGTAATATAATTTTCGTATGAATTCTTTCTAACCCATTGAGAAGTTGATTCATTTGGAAATAAATTACCTGGTGTATTTGAAATGAAAATCGAAGTACTTAAGAAAATTGATGGAAATTGAAAAAAGTACCATCCTTTTCTCTCTACATTCAATACATAGTAATCTAATTGAGTTGAATTTAACAATTCACCAAATGTATTTTCACCAATATTTATACATTTATGAGTAGATAGTGTTGATGCACAATTTACCAAATTGTTATTTACTGGTGGTACGCTACTTGATTTAATGAGTATTGAAAATGTAACATTTGTATCTTGAGGATCTATAATTATAAAATATGTATCTTGTGTATAACTTTTCGTATATGTATAATGTTGAGATGAATTCCAATTATCGGATGGACAAATATTATAAATTGAATTTGTTTCTAATTTTGAACCAGATACAAATCTTGTTAAATCTTGCGATGGGACAGACCCAAAAAATGTCATTGGATATCCTTGTATTGGTGATATTTTTAAAAACATACTATCACATGTTGATTGATATGATGGTGCTTTAATTCTAAATTGCATTAATGTTGATGTAGAGTATACCATCTCGTTATCCAATTCAATCAATTCCCAATCATCTTGAGCATTACATAATTTAACATTAAACATTTGATTAGATATATTTTCAATAAATTCCAATGGACAATCATTCGTACATCGCGTATCTCTTTTCTTTGGACATTCATTTATATCTGTATAATCACATGAACAATCTATAAATTCTGTTGATATTGGTGATACTGTCTGTTGTATACATGTATAATTTGGACATGCTAATGAATCAAATGTATTTAATTCATCATCAAATTGAATTTCCAATAATGCAAATGATAAATCAACACCTAATATATTTATTTCTTTTTTAATTGCAGTACTTGATATAATTTCTAAACCTATAAATAAATATTGATATAATTAGTATATATCTTATATGCGGGTGTATGAGTGTACATACAATTTATTAAATTTAAATAAATTAAAGTAATAATAAATATAATGATCGATTTATTTTTATTTATACTATAATAATTCATTTTTAATTTGTTTTTTTTTTATATATCTATCTTTTTTTTAAAGAATGAGGAGCGAATTTGATATTGTTCCAAAATTAAAAATAAATAAAAAAAGAAAAAAAAAACACATATAAAAACAAAGTGGTAAATTAATAATATAATTTAAATCAGCTGCTATCAAAAAGTGTGTGGTGCATTGTGGGTTTTTTTTTATTTTTTATATTTTTAGGTTGTTTAATTTTATTATGAAAATGATTAATAACGTCATTTTAAAATCTCAAAGTGAGATAAGTATGTGTGTGAGAATGTGTTTTATTAAAAAAATTAATTGAATTTATATATATATAATATTATATTGAAATTTTATACTTTTTTAGAAAAGTTTATCTTTTGTTTTTTTCTTTTTTTTTTTTTTTTTAAATATAAATGATATTTTGAACTTGTTGTTTTTTTTTAATTGATTAATTTGCAATATTTAAATCAGCACCATTTTCAAATTGTTTTTCATTATCTTTAATTTGTTTCATATCATTTGATTTATCATCAGATTCTAATATTTTAACCAAAATGTTACTATGAGTTGGACGGAATAATACGAGCAAGATAATGAAAAAGATTGCATTAATTGCAAGATTTAATAAAGCAATAACCTTATATTTTACCCATGGATCCATGAAATGAGCTACAATTACAACAAATGGATGTGATAATAACCAACAAACAAAAATTGCAGTGAATATCAATACGAATTTCTTTTTATATTCTTCATTTTGTTTTTGACGGTTAACCCAATTTGCCCAACAAAAGTAAACTGCAAATACAATGTATACTGCTAATAAAGCGTAACCACCACAAGTATCTAAAAAGAATACATAACTATTGGTTTCTGGTGAATATTGTACAAAATAAACGTATACAACCCAACCAACTACAATCAATATCAATGATACTGTAACATTGATAATTTGTCTGATAATTGATCCAAAATATGCAGATGTGGTCCATCCTTGACCAATCATTAAAATTAAATTTACAAATAATCCAGTTGCTAATATTTCAAAAACTGTAATGAAAAGTCGTTGGATATTAGTAAATATGTACATAGGGTGTATGTTTTGTATTTATACAAATATCTCGAGATACATTACTGTTACCAAAAAGATTTAAATATTTTAATTCATATTTATGGAATTTTAATATATGTGCCCAATTTGAAATAAACAAAGCCAATGCGATCAAATATAAAGCGAGAATTGCAGAAAAGTATATCATGACTTTTGATTGTAATCCTTTTCTTTTTAATACAATTGAAAATGTAATTGCTGTTGCAAATAGTATTGTAAATAATAAGAAAAAGAATATTTGACCTTGTGGAATTGATTGTTGTTCAGCTGATAATTGACTATCGAAAGCATCACCAGAATTTTGAACATCAAATGTATATGCAGCTCTAAATGGAATTCTGTGATCATTGAAATATTCTGCTGAACAATCTGCAATTACAATTAACCAAAAACGATCACGTGATTGACGTACTGTTTTAACATCATAATTACGATTATATTCATGAGTACTTGGATCACTATTATATTCATCAGGATTTTTGTATACATAATCTGACATGGTCATCTATATAGTTCACAAATCAATCATGTTAATATAATATAATATATTTTTGGTGGTTATAAAATATTAATAAAATAGAATGGAGTACTTACTTTTTCAACACATGATATATCATTTTTACCAAAGTCATTTAGAATATCTTGATAATTTTCGTTACCATCAGAGTATAATAGTATTCTTGTATGATTTGAAGTTGATTGGAATCTTGTTACTTGAATTGAACCACCTTGTTCATCAAAACAAAATTTACCTAATAATCTGAAATCTAATGGCTTTAAATATTTACCACTATAATTTATAGATAATGCACTATTAATTAATAAAAATATGGATAAAAGAGATAATAATATTCTCATTTTTAATATTTTATATAAATATATTTATATTATTTTTTTATGAGTATAATATATAAAGAAGGTATAATTAAAATATTACAAATATTTATTATTATAATTTATTTATTTATTTGTTTATGTCTATTTAATTTGAAAAAAATATAAAATACAAAAATTTATTTCAGCACAATTGTAATATCATTAAATATTTAATAATTATTTTTAATTCAACAAACAAACATTTGTTTGTTGTTTCAAGCGCATATAGAATTGTGTGTGTATTTGTGGGGTGTTTTTTTTTTTTTTCACTTTTTTTCATTAAATGAAAGTTTATATGTGTGTTTGAGTGACCAAATTTATATAAATAAATAATGGGTGTGCAAATTTTTTCTTTTACATGTTTTTATTCTCAATCTACAAAATTATATAAAATCGACATTCACACACTCACACATACAATTAAAGAAATACAATGTTTTAAATTATATTATTTATATCACTCAAACACACACATACACATACATACACGCCAAAACATCACCAACAATACCCTTTATCACACAGCTATTATGCTTCTACTATTTTTATATAATTTAATTAAATAAAGGTTTAATTGAACATATATTATTTAATTTAACCGAAATTCTCTCACATATCCGTTTCTCAAATTTTAAAAAAAATATAAATTTTAAACACATCAAAAAACATCACACTAACAATTCTATTTTTATATAATTAAATTCAATAGATAACCACTTTGTGTGAGTAAGAGTGAGTGTGTTGTTCACATATCTTTTTTTTCTCACCAAAAATCGTTTGAAAAAAAAAAAGTAATCTCAAATGATTTGATTAAAAATTGAATCTTTGGATGAAAAAAAAAAAAAAATTTCAGTTTAGCCCATTATCATTGTGAACAAAAAATTGGTATCGCAATAATATAATGTGTTAGTTGTGTTAATATTGAAACCAAAAAAAAAAAAAGTTTTTACAAAAATAGGCGTTCGTTATTTCGTAAAAAGTATAAAATTTGAGTCTTTGGATATGAGAAAATATAAAAATCCCAAACAATATTCGGTTGTATGAACCGTTAGTTTGCCCAATATTAATATTCACAAATAATATGATATGTCGCATCATATATAATGTTAGTTGGACTTTAATAAAAACGTGTTACAATTTAGCTATTACTAAAACCATCATAAACTATTATATAAATTTAGATTATCTTAAACCATTCCTCACCCATTAAAATTTATCATAACATAACAAACAATAAAACAAATTATGAACATTCATATTAAATTTCAAATTTTCAAATTTTGATTTTTTTCATGTCAATCTTTTGTTTTGAGATCTAATTTAAAATAATTTTTATATTAAATAGATATTTTTAAAAAAAAAAAAAAAAAATTCTTTTTTCACTTATCGTAAAAATATTGATATTTATTATATTTTTGTTGTGTGCGGTATAAGATATTTATATTAAAAAAAAAAGGTACCAACATTTATGATATTTTATTTTAATTATTTTTTCTTTTTCAAAAAAATTAAAACTGAAAAAAAAAAAAAAAGACATCTTTTAAGCCATCAACGCACACTACTCAAATATAAAAAAATATATATTTATAAATTTAAAAAAAGTGTTTTTACGAAAGGTAAAAAAAAGAAATCTAGATATTTTCAATCAACACAATTCAATAATAATTTTTATCAAACACGGTTTTTTTTTTTTTTTTACATTTTTAAAATTAATTTATTATCATTTGTTTTTTTTTGTTCATTGCACACACCATAAACCATCATTAATATAACTTATTATCATATTATGACCACCTTGACAACCTTATAATATATTTTTTATTAGTTATCTGTTTACAATTTTGTGCTAATTTGTAAGTGCCTTTTGGAATGTAATAGTCATATATTATAATCTGTTTATATAATAGTTCTATTATTTCGTAATTACAATAAAAACTGGGACCATCAACTTTTTGGTTTTAATTTCGTAAAATAATGAAAACCACCATAAATTTTGTTTTTAATCAATTTCTCATAGCTGTGTTTTTTATTTTTTTCAATTTCTCATAGCAAATGTGCGAATTGGCACCATAATTTCAACAAAAAAAAAAAGCAAAAAAAGCAAAAAATCAAAATATCATAAAGTCATATTAATTAAAATAATAATTAATTTGCAATAACAATATATTAGAACCGATAATTAAAGATTAAAAGAGAATAGAAAAACTATTTAAATGAAAAGAAAAAAAAAACAACAACATGTTATTATCATAAATTCTCTTTTTGAACACACACATACAATTACAATTCACACACAACAACCACACATACTTGATATAGAAGTATAAAGTAAAAAGTAAAAAAATTATATTCACACACATACAATATATGTAACAAATATTATATACAAAACACACACACACTCACACACAAATTCGTTCTCACACAACTACCACAAAAAAAAAAATAAAAAAAATATTATTTTTAACCCCATATAGTACTCTCTTTATTTATTGAGAGATTTATATTTATTCTTATCTTGTTGTTCACACACATTGTTGCTATAATTAATACCACGCGCATATACAATTAAAAAGAAATAAAAATAAATATACGTTTTTAATACAACAATAATTATTATTTTTTTTTTAAAACGACACATCACTTGGCATTATTTGTTTTTTTTTTTTTTTATTGTTTTTTTATATTATTATTATTTATACATATACAAAACACCATATTTATATAATATATGTACCCACTTTTTTTTTTTTTTTTTTTTTTTTAAAAAAAAAAAAAAAAAAAAATAAAAAAATTTTGTAGATAAATTTTTTTTTTTTTTTAAAAAATTTTATTTTTTTTTTTTTTAATTATTTTTTTATAAGACAAAAAC
>JABXES010009868.1:0-11347 GCA_013375695.1 Dictyostelium brefeldianum | reverse complement strand
CCCCCCCCCCTTTTTTTTTATCACCCCCCCCCTGGCAAACCCCCCGCTCAGGAGTCGCGTGGGGTCGGTGATGTGTATAATATACATTTATTTTATTTTAAAATTTATATTTTTTTGAAAACCATATTTTTTTTTTTTTCTCTATTTTTTCTTTTTTTTTAATTTCATTAATTAAATTTTAATTTTTTTTTTTTAATTTCATATGATACACAACTAAAGATAACAAACACAAAATGAATGGAATAGAAGAAATATTATTTAAAAAGATATGGGGTAATTTATATTTAAGAAATGAAATAATGTTTCATGTTAAATTATTAAATATACATAACAAAGGAGGAAAGGTATCATTTTCATATGATGAATTAAAGAAATATAAATATAGAAATTATATAAACGATTTAGAATTAAATAATAATGAATGTGAAGTATTTGGTGATATGAAGAAATTGGTTATAGATAAAGATTTCATATTACCTTCAACTGTTACAAAATTAGGATTTGGTCATTTTTATAGTATAGAAATTAAAGATGGTTGTTTACCAATTGGATTAACTCAAGTATCATTTTTAGAAGATGTACATCAAGTATTAACAAGTAGTGTAATTGGTGATAATATTACATCGTTAATATTTTATGGTAATTTTAATCAATCTTTAGCAGGATGGTTACCAAAATCATTAACATCATTATATTTTGATAATGGATTTAATCATGATATCTCTGTGGGGGATTTACCAGATACATTGACATCATTAATATTACCATCAAACTACAGTGGCACAATAAACGAGTTATCAATACCTAAATCGGTTACAACATTGAATTTCAAATTTAATTCAAATGGAAATAAATTATTACTAAGTGAAAATCCAATACCTGGTTGGGTAACTAGTCTATCGTTTGACGATATGTTTAATCAACCTATATCAATTGGTAGTTTATCAAAGAATATAACAACAATTAAATTTAATAGAAATTCAATATTCAATGGTACAATTCAAATTGGGTCATTACCTGAATCATTAACTTGTTTACAATTTTCAAATAGTTATATGATTGAATTAATATCAGGTGTATTACCAAGCAATTTGAAATATTTAAAATTAGGGTATCATTATAACCATTCTTTAATGAACACAAATGCAATTGATATATTCCCATTGTCGATGGAGTCAATTGATTTTGGTCAAATGTATTCCAATCCATTACCAACAAATTATTTTAAAGATCATTTATATTTGACAACATTAGTATTTGGATATTCATTTAATCCTGCTTTAACAGTTGGTTCATTACCATCTACATTGACATCATTGGATTTAGGTGGTTATAATATACCTTTAACAGTTAACTGTTTACCATCATCAGTTACATCATTAACAATGACAGATTACAATACACCATTACTTCAAGGTCATTTACCACCATCATTACAAACATTATCTCTATACCTTTACAATCAACCATTATCAATTAACTGTTTACCAAATTCAATTACAAATTTAGAATTTGGATATTCATTTAATCAACCAATTGCAAATTCAATTTTACCAACATCACTTAAAACATTACACCTAACAAACCCAAATTATAATCATGATTTATCACATATAGATTTCCCATCATCATTACAAACAATTTATGTAAATTTAATTGGATTAAAAAGAACTTTAAATTCATTCAACTTTTTAAATTCATTCAATTCAAATTTCTTTACAAATCATATAAAACAAAGAATTTATAAAAATGATGATGATGAAGATGAATAAATAAATAAACACTTTTTTTATTATTTCTTTTTTAAATGATCATTTAAAAACTTTTCGTAATCAATTTCTTCTTCTACTTCTTCTTCTATATCTATATCATCAATATTATCATAATTTTTAAATGATAATTGTTGTTGATTTGAATGATTTGGTAATGCAACATTACCATGTTCATCAATAATTTCTCTATTTTCAATCTTTTTTTGTTTTTGTAAATTATTTCTTTCTTTTTTAACCATTGCTGCTTTTAATTGATAATTATATGAATCCAACATATTAATATCATCTTGAAACATTTCATTATCAATTTCATCTTCTAAATCAAATGATTTACTTGGTACTTGTTGTTGTTCTTGTTCAACTATTGTTGCTTTTGAAGTTGTTGTTTCTTTTCTTTCTTTTGATTTATCTAATCTATATTGTTGTCTTTTCTTTGTTTTTTCAATTTTTTCATTTATCTTTTCAACTTTTGCTTGTAATTTTTGTTCTTTTCTAATTGATTTACCATCATTTAAAAATTCCAAAGGATCAATCTTCCTTTTACCTGGAAAGTCTACGTATCTATTTGAAATTTTAACAAATTCTTCAATTTTTAAATTTTGTGGTCTAATATTTGAGGGGATATCATCACCAAGTAGCGAGATTGCATTTTCACCCAATGTTTTAATAGTGTTTGAAAGCATCTTTCTTTTTTGTGAAAATAATTCTCTACATACAAATTCAAAACAATGATGATCTTTAATTGGTTCACCCAATGGCGTGATACGTGGTTCAATTGCAACAACTGATGCATCGACTTTTGGTGGTGGCACAAATGCACTACCAGGTATTTCGTAAACTACTTTTGGTATAGTTGCTTGTTGAACCATAACAGAGAGACGTGAATAATCTTCAGAATCTACCGGTGATACAATACGATCAGATAATTCTTTTTGAAACATTAAATACATTGGTACACGTCCAAATTCATATAACCCAGTACGTGGTGCAATTTGACGTATCCATTTCAACATTAAATGTGTACCAACGTTGAATGGAAGATTACCAATAATTTTAACTTTTGCTTTATCTTCATTCCAAGCGGTTACTTCTGCGCCTGCATCTCTTAATATTTTAGCTTCGTCTACATCCATCATATTTGCCATTACCAATTCCATACGACCTTCTGATGCTTCTTCCAACATTTTCAATGCAGGATAAAAACGTGGATCCATTTCAACTGCAATCACCTTCTTTGCACCACTTGTTAATAAACTTCTTGTCAATCCTCCTGGTCCTGCTCCAACTTCTATAACTGTACAATCTTTAAATCCACCTGATCTCTTACATATCTTGTCTGTTATATTTTTATCAATTAAAAAGTTTTGTGATAATTGTTGTTTTGCACTCAATCCAAAGATTTTAATAATTTCTTGAATTTTTGGCATTGATGGTAATCCATTGGTTGGATTAATAATTTTTGTCATTTTTAATGTATTATTTGTTTGTAAATTAAAAAAAAAACGAAATTACAAAACGTTAATTCAATGAAAAAAGTAAAAATTTGTAAAAAAAAAAAAAATCATTTTTATAAAAATTAATAACAAAATTAAATATTACTATTTATATTACAAAACAAATATCAAGATATTATTTGACACACAAGATAAAGTTAATCCATCAATTATGGCAAAAAGATTAATTCAATGTTGGGATAATGTTAGTGAATTTTTAAAGTGAGTATAGTATCA
The DNA here is from genome assembly GCA_013375695.1 of Dictyostelium brefeldianum. NCBI lineage: Eukaryota > Evosea > Eumycetozoa > Dictyosteliales > Dictyosteliaceae > Dictyostelium > Dictyostelium brefeldianum. Next base: position 7,845 of record JABXES010009868.1, on the reverse strand, counting down.
AAAAAAAAAAAACAAATTAAATTTCCTTTTTCAAAAAGAATCTAATCTTATCCAAATTGATAATTATAATAACAAGTGTAACATAAAATAACTATTATTTCCATCATGATAATATGTTGTGAACACATTTAAATGTGTATGATATTTATTTATTAATTTACTAAGATTTTTCACGATTTTGATCAAAACATGGTAAAAAACAATATAATGATTTGATTCACTTTCAACAGCAAATACAATATTCAAATTAGCTGTCAAGAAATTGAAAGAGATATTTTAAAAAGATTAGGATTTGGAAAAACTGATAATGCAAAAAGCATTGAATTAATTCATATTGGAACCAATTCAATAACAGGATGTAAATATATAGTGAGTTAAAACATGTAAAAGTATAAGAATTCTGTTTTGTTAACTGAAATACCTGATATTGAATTTCCAAATCCTTTTATTGAAATTTATTCCCCCTACTAATGTTTATTATTGTGTATATATATAATTTATTTTATTTTTGATTTTATCTTTTGTTTTTTTTTTTTTATAAAAGTAATATAAATAATTAATTTAATTATTATAAAACTATTGTTGTTTGTGATTGTGTCTGTTGGTTTGTTGTTATTGATTGATTAGTTGTGATTGATTTATTCTTCATCTTCATCATCATCATCGTTTTTAGTTTCAGGTAAATAAATATACATAATCACTAAACAAATTATACCAAATCCACCAAATATAAAGAATATTGCTGATTGACCAATAAGTTTATCTAGTGAAAGAAAACTAAATGATAGTGCAATATTAAATACCCATTGAATTGCATTTAAAATACTTGATCCAACATCTTTAATATCTTCTGGGAAAATTTCAATAACTAAAATCCAAAACTGTAAATTTTAGATAGAAATTAAGTTAGTAAGTGTTACTGATAATAACAATGGCAAATATGTTCTAATATTCTATGTAAAATATTTACCAATGGACCAGCAGATGCTTCAAAACCAGCAATAAAGATAAAAAGTAATACAATTGAAAGTACACCAAGAGTAGTACCATCAATTAATAAATTTAATATTGCCAATGCAATGCATGATGCTGCCATAACTAATGTTCCAACCAACATTAACTTTCTTCTTCCAACTCTATCAATTAAAAATGTTGCTACAAATGTTGAAATTACATTGAAACCAACTAAACAAATTGTTGCAATCATTGGATAATTACCTTCGGTAATACCAGCAGATGTAAATATTAATGGTGAAAAGAACATAAATGCATTGATACCTGTTAATTGATTATTTACTGCTAATATAATACCTATAAATAATGAAAATCTACCAATTGGTTTCAATAATATTCCTTTAATTCCAACTTTATTATTTTGATTCTTTTGCTGTTGTTTATTGGAAATAAAGATATAAATTAGTTACAATTGTTGATTGTTTATCACAATTTATATATTATTTCAATATTTACATTGATTAAAAGAGCACTTGTATTTGTTTTTTTACTATTTACTTTGTTTAGCCATTTGTTTGATTCTTGAATAAAGAAAAATGTAATCAATAAAAATAAACCTGGTACTGCTCCTAATCCCAACATTATTCTATAATTATATTTAACTGTATTTAATGCAAATCCAAGTACATTACTTAAAAATATACCAAATGTAATTGCAAGCTGTATAAAATGTAATGTTAAAGTTAATAAGATAATGATGATCAAGTGTCAATATGATGATGATGGATACATACCTGAAATATTGTACCTAATGTACCTTTCTTTTCCATTGGACTAACTTCAGCAACATAAGTTGGACAAACAATTGCAGATATACCAACACCAACACCTAAAATTGCTCTAAATATAATGATCGGCCATAATGGTGGGACTAATGCTGAACCTATTGAACCAACCAATGTGATAATAGAAATGAGAAGCATTGATTTCTTTCTACCATACTTTTCAGAAATAATACCACCAACAATTGAACCAAGCATTGCACCAACAAGTATTGCACATGTTAATAAACCTCTTTCAATATCAGTATACTCTTTAAATAATGATAAAGTGAGTAGCGGTGAAATTACACCTGTATTATAACCAAATATTAAACCACCTGATATGTTTACTAATGATAATTTAAATATTGATGATGCCGATGATTGTGATATTGACTGTGCTTCTGATGGTATACCATTGTTATTATATTTATTACCACCGCTGTTTCTATTACCATTATTATTTCCTGATATTAATGATTGTTTTTCATTATCCATTTTATATATATAATATGATTGTGTAATATAAAAGTATGTGTTTTATACTTTTTATAGTAGCTGCATATATAATATGAGTGTGGGTGTGATATAAAAATCAGAATTATTTGTAAAATAATAAAAAATTTTTTTATAAATGCCCCAGTGAATGAGTGTAAAAAAAAATAAAAAAAAAAAAAATAAAAAAATTTTTTATTGATATTTTAAAATCCCATGATTTCTTAAAATAAAAATTAGATATTTAGATTACTATATATAGGTGGTATTATAATGCTTTCCGTTTATATTATATCATTATTAAACATGTTTAATTGATTCAAAAGCTTGTCAATAAAATCATCACCAACAACAATTAAAATAAATCTTTTACAAGAAAATTTTTAATTTGTTTTTTTTTTAATTTATTTGTTATTGTTGTTTAGATCACAGGTTGATATTATATATGATTTGCAGTTGGTCAGAACTTTTCTGACTGCTGCTGAAAAAATTTTAAAAATAATGTCCCAATCTTCTTCTCTTCCATTATTTAACCTGTAAATGATTCAGACTGTTGAGATTTCAATTAGACGCTCTTCATGCTTCATTGAATTTCTTCTGTACCATACTATTTCGAAAATTGCAGCTACCCATCCACCGTTTACCATATTTAATATTTGTTCGTTCACTATATTTTTTTTGTGTTAATACCCTTATTTCATGGTGGTATTTATTTGTTAATTACAAAACCCTGAATTACATTAATTAGTAATAGAGGGAGAGGGGTTGATTTGTTTTTAATTGTTTTTAAATTTTGTTTGTTTTGTTTTTTTTGTTGATTTGTTTTGATTTGTTTTGTTGTTATTTATTGATTAATTTGAAAATTGGTCCTAGTTATGGAACTAAGTGTTCGGGATCACTTTAGTTTTTTTTTGTGTTAATACCCTTATTTCATGGTGGTTTTTATTTTTTAATTTACAAAACCATAAACCTTTAGCATGTAAAAAAATCGCTTTTTTTACTAACCTCAAGATCGCTTCCTTGATGGTCTAGTGGTGAGGATTTTCGCCTGTCACGCGAAAGGCCCGGGTTCAATTCCCGGTCAGGGAGTCATTTTTTGGCCTCGTTTCAAATTTTTTTGGCCTTTTTTGGAAACTAGACTTCAGCGGTTATCGATTATATTCAATTTTAAGCTTTTACGAGGTCATTTCAATATCAATCGAGGGAGTTAAAAAATTTTGTTCATTTTATTTAATTGTAAAAGTTAAATAGTCTTTACATTATTAAATATACTAAACATCAATCAACAAAAGGAGAAAATATTGTTTATTAATTAGGTCATAAAAGTTTTTAATATTGGATTTGTAAATAACCAATATCTATTACCAATCTTCTTTGTATAGATATTATATGTTATTTCAAAAAGCGTTGGAAAATTATATTTTTTTATAAAAATTTAAAATGTTGATTTTTTTTTTTTTTTTAAAATTAATCATTTTCAAATAACATACCAACACACAAACAGATATGAGTAAAAAATCAACAGTAAATACAAATATAATTGAATTTAAAACAATAAAGAATTCAGATGGATATGAAGAAAATGATTTAACAACATTTTTAAAGAATCAAGATGGTACAAATTATTATATGTGTGGTTGGTTATGGGGTCATTTTGCAGCAAAACATATTTATTCAAGTTTAAATAAAAAATTAAAATCATTTATACCAAATAAAAAAAATGTTGGTGATATGATTAAATCTATTACAACATCAACTGAATTCATACAAAATCATCATTACCATGAAGAAACAATTATTTGGACATGGTTAATTGAAAAGAAATCAGAATCATCTTATGACTTTTCAAATTTAAATAAACAACATATTGAATGGGATGAAACAAATAAAGAATTATTAAAACTTTTGGCAACAATTAACGAATTCACTGATTTCACTTCATCAGAATGGAGCGAAACTTTTAAATCAATTCAAAATAATATTGAAAAACAAGTTGGTTTAATTTATAAAAACTTTTTTGATGAAGAAAGGTTAGTTATACCAATTGTTGTTACAATACCAAAATCTGATCAAAATAAAACAGCTGATCGTATAAACTCATTAATGAGAGATGCACCAATTGGTAGATATGTAATGGGCGCAATATTAGACTGTGCTAAAACAAATAAAGATTTAGAAAATTCTGTCAACGATAATATACCTGCATTGGTCAGAAAAGTTTTATTTCCATTAGCAATTGAAAAATCTTATAAATGGTTTTCAACATGGATTAATTCACAATAAAACAAATTTATTTTTTTTCTTTTTTTTTTAAAAATTTTTTTTTTTTTTTTTAAATTAATTTTTTTTAATGTTAAGATCAATTAAATTTATAAATACAAATACAAATAAACATTTTGGAATAGATAAATTTAAATATTTTACAACTACTACAACTACTATTAGAAAAATGGAACAATATTTACCACAAGCAAAAGAATTTATATCATTTATTGATAAATCACCATCACCATACCATGCAGTTTCATACTTTAGTGATATTTTAAAGAGTAAAGGATACATTCAATTATCAGAAAAACAAATGTGGGATATTCAACCAAATAAAAAGTACTTTTTCACTCGTAATCAATCATGTATTTCTGCATTTGCAGTTGGTGGTAAATATGTAGGTTTATCAAATAATGATCTTTGTTGTATTGTGTATGATCGAATACTAATAAAAATCAATGATTGATTATATCTACAGAAACCAGGTAATGGATTTAATGTAGCAGCAGCACATACAGATAGTCCAAATTTTAAAGTTAGACCAGTTTCAAATGTTGAATCTGTTGGATATTTACAAGTTGGTGTTGAAACTTATGGTGGTGGTTTATGGTATACTTGGTTTGATCGTGATTTAACTGTTGCAGGTAGAGTTATCATTAAGCTTGCAGATGGTGGTTACGAAAGTAAATTAGTACACATTAGAAAACCAATTCTTAGAATTCCATCATTGGCAATTCATCTTGATCGTAGTGTAAACACTGAAGGTTTCAAATATAATACACAAAATCATTTAGTACCAATGATTGCAACTAAATTATCTGCACCTGCAACACAAGCAAAGAGTGAAACTGAAAAGAATGCAAGTACCACTACAACCACAAGTGACCCAACAGATGTAAATAATAGTACCACTAAACATCATTCAGTATTATTAGAATTGTTAAGTAAAGAATTGGGATGTTCAGTTAGTGATATTCAAAACTTTGATCTTTCCGTAGTTGATACACAACCAGCAGCAATTGGTGGAGCATTTGATGAATTTGTATTTGCACCACGTTGTGATAATCTTGGTATGTCATATTGTTCAATGATGGGTTTATTAAATGTAAGTGAATCAACATTGGCAAACGAAGAAAACATTTTAAATGTTGTACTCTTTGATAATGAAGAAGTAGGTTCATCATCACCACAAGGTGCTTGTGCACCATTAATCAACGATACAATTAGTCGTGTAAATACATCAATGTTAATGGTAAATCATTCAAGTAAACCACATGAATTAAACAATTTAATCGATTTATCATTGAGAAATAGTTTCTTAATCTCTGCTGATATGGCACATGCAATTCATCCAAATTACACTGCCAATCATGAACCATTACATAGACCAGCATTAAATAAAGGTCCAGTTATTAAATATAATGCAAATTTACGTTATGCAACCACTGGTCCAACTAGTTTTGTCATTTTAGATATCTGTAAAAAGAATGGTATTCCAGTTCAAGAATTCCTCGTTAAAAATGATAGTCCATGTGGTTCAACAATTGGTCCAATCATTTCAGGTGGATATGGTATTAGAACTGTTGACATTGGTAATCCACAATTATCAATGCATTCAATTCGTGAAACTTGTGGTGTTGCTGATATCACTCATGGTATCAATTTAATTTCAAAATTCTTTGAACAATTTACAAAATTAGACAATGTTAAATCTGATTTAGAATAAGAAACTCTTCTATCATCCCTTCATCTATCATATAAATAAACCTTTATAATTCTTTATATATATTTGTTATTGTTTTATTTTATTGTTGTGGTGGTGGTTGAGTTAAACTTCTAAGTTTATTTTGATAATCGAATATTTTTGATCTTTGATCCATAGCTTTCTTTTCTTCTTCTTTAAAACTAGTTTCAATTTGTTTTCTTTAGTGTGGTGATAGTTATGTTAGTAACATGTAATACAATGATTGCATGTTATACACTGTGGGGTACTTACAAATTATTATTAATTATACCTAAACGTGCAGAAATTGTAGTTTCAGCTTCATCTTTTGTTTGTTTAAAAAGTACTGGTCCATTTAATTTATAAATTTTAGCATCACCTTCTAATAAATCAAATTCTTTTTTTACCATTTCATTTTCATTTAGTTGAGTTAATAATTTTGATCTTGAATTTGAAAGCTTTTGTAATTCTGCTTCATGTTTTTGAAATGCTTCTCTTGCTTTAACTAATTGTTCTTGAATTTGTTGAATATCTGCTGGTGATACTTGTGTATTTGTTGGTGGTGATGTTTTTGCTACTGATGTCATATTATCTATGGTATATATGTATTTATGTGTGTTTGTTATTACTATGACTATTTGAAAAAAATAATAGTTTTTTTTTTATGAAATTTTTTATGAATTTGAAATAATTTCATTTTTTTATTTTTTTTTTATTTTTAGTTTAATGAAACAAATAATTGATATTACTTGGTTGGCAGGCACACGGAGATCAGATCTACATTTGTATTTGTACTTGGGCGTTTGGATCAATTTGATTGATTGGTTTATTTTGAAGATACCACATACCATTTAGCAGATTGTGGACCATTATAGGCAAATGTTTCATGATTTTTACCACGTAAAGAAGGGAGAGTGTAAGTTCCATCAATATTCTTGTACAATGATGAATAGCTAATCCTGAATTGATCAGAGTTACCAAAGCAGTCAACACAATTAATTGTTACATTGTTGAAAGATAGTGGTGAATTGTTGATAATGTCAGCTCTATAGTATTTCAAGCCCAAATTATCATCTTGATACATTAAACCTTCGGTGATTTCAATCAATGGTTTACTTGTTGCTGATAGTACAAATGAACAGTAATAACTAATAATTAAAATGATTGTGAATAATAATTTCATTTTTTAAAATAGTAATAAGTAATAGTATAATAATGATGTTTAGATAATAGGATAGTAGATATGAATAATAACTTTTTTTTTTTTCTATTTCTTTTATACCTCTCTTTTTTTTTTGTTTTTTATTTGTTAATTATTAATAAAAATTATTTTCACAAAGAATATAACCCCAATATCTCTATTTGAAATGAAAAAAACATGAAAACATATTTTCAATTGAATGCACATTAATATGTAATATGTAAACCCATATTAGCATATGTGATTTTTAAGTTTAGATTTAGAAAATAAAAAAAAAAAAAAAAAAAAAAAAAAAAAATATTTTTCGAAAAAAAAAAAAATTATTTAAAATTTTAAATTTTTTTTAATTAAAAAAAAAATTGTTTTTGTTGGTTATTATGTAT
>JABXES010009862.1:0-11354 GCA_013375695.1 Dictyostelium brefeldianum | reverse complement strand
TGGTAATGAAGGTGTAATACCAACAGATGTTTCATTACATGTAACACCAATGAATTTATCATTACAAACACATCCAGTTGGTGTACTTTTACCATTACCGTTACAATCTTGTAATTGTTCATCTAATTGTGAATGAGAGAAATAAAACTGATTTTCAACTGGTAATCCGTCAACTACCAAACTAACTAAATCTGATTTTATTTTAGTTGCTGCTTCTAATTCACATGTTAATTGATTATGTGATAATACTTTAACATTAACACATTGATATGAACCAATATCAACAGTTACTTCAGATGTTGATAAACCAAAGTTTTTACCTGTAATAGTTATAATACCACCATTTTCATATACTATTGAAGTTGATACAATGAATGGACTTGCATATGTAATATAACTATTATCTGTATTTGATACTGTTTCATTTGAAATGGATACATAGTTGAAACTACCAGTTCCTTCTGGTACTGTAACTGTAATGTTTTCATTACCAACACTTGAAATAATTGGACAATCAATTGAATTAACTGTTAATTTAATATTACCAATAGTTGGTAAATTTCTACCTGCAAAAGTAATTTCATCACCACCATTTGTTGATGGACTTTTAGAATATGATACTATGAATGGTGCACCTGCAAATTCAAATTGATCTGATAATAATGAATCAGATTCAACTATAACACTGCCTATAATTTCAACTCCTTCTTTAGTTGTACATTCAATTTCATTTGAAGTACCTGATTGATATTGACAGTTAATTGCATTGATTGTAATGATTGAGTTACTATTGAAATTAAAACCTTGAACAATGAATGAATAATGTTTGGTTGGATTTTGATAAAATTTAGAAACAATTGGTTTTGATTGACATTCAGTTGGAGAAACACTTGAGAATCCATCTAAACATAAACATTCATATGATCCAATGGTATTTGAACAAACTGTATTTTCACCACATTGAATAGTTGATGGTGTTGTTAAACATTCATCAATATCAATACATGAAAATCCATCTGCTGATAATGTATATCCTGGTGGACATTTACATTCATATGATCCAATTGTATTTGAACAAGTTGCAATACCAGTACATGAATTTAATTGAGAACTTGAACATTCATCATTATCTAAACATATTTTGCTATCATCATTTGATAGTGAATATCCTGAATTACAACTACAAGTAAATGATCCTAATGGTGAATTTGTGCAAGTATGAGCACATCCATCAGTATTTTCAGTGCATTCATCAATTTCAGCACATGTCTTTAAATCTGAACCTATTCTATATCCAACAGGACATGAACAAGTAAAACTACCCAATGGTGAATTGGTACAAGTATGACTACAACCATCATTATTTTCAACACATTCATTAATTTCAGAACATGTTTTTAAATCAGTACCTAATTTGTAACCAACTGGACATGAACATGTAAAACTACCATCTGTATTTGTACAAGTATGACTACAACCTGATGTACCTGCTGTACATTCATTAATTTCAGAACATGTTTTTAAATCAGTACCTAGTTTGTATCCATTTGGACATGAACAAGTAAAACCACCATCATTATTTGTACAAGTATGACTACAACCATCAGTATTTTCGATACATTCATTGATTTCAGTGCATGTTTTTAAATCAGTACCTAATTTATAACCAGCTGGACATGAACATGTGAAACTACCATCATTATTTGTACAAGTATGACTACATACATCAGTATTTTCGATACATTCATTAATTTCTGTGCATGTTTTTAAATCTACTCCTAATTTGTAACCATTTGGACATGAACAAATGAAACTACCATCAGTATTTACACAAGAATGACTACAACCTGATGTACCTGCTGTACATTCATTAATTTCAGTGCATGTTTTTAAATCAGTACCTAATTTATAACCATTTGGACATGAACAAGTAAAACTACCATCTGTATTTGTACAAGTATGACTACAACCTGATGTACCTGCTGTACATTCATTAATTTCTGAACATGTTTTTAAATCTGAACCTAATCTATATCCATTTGGACATGAACAAGTGAAACTTCCCGCTGTATTTGAACAAGTATGACTACAACCTGAAGTACCTGCTGTACATTCATTAACATCATCACATGTTTTACCATCTACATTTAATTTATAACCAGCTGGACAACCAACCAAAGTACAAGGTAAAGGACCAGAATATCCAATAGGACATTTTGTTTCACCAAAATCCCATGCATATGATCCTAAGACTGATGTTGGGTAAGTATAAATTGTTTTTTCTTGACAAAATGCTTGGGATGAAGCTGATGGTGTTGATTTAACTTCAAAATAAGAACTATTATAATGCATAATCAAATAATGAAATTAATATTCAAATTACAAATTAATAATGAGAATAATAATTATAAAACATACTCAATAAATATTGCATCAAGTTGACACTGTGTAATTACCAAATATCTATTTGTTTCTGTAAATGTTGCAATAAATGGTACTAATTGATCAGTGAAACCATCAGGACAATTTCCGAGTGTTGTAAACTCTATCAATGATCCATCAAATTTTGCACAATTATTAAAAACCAAATTATTTGAGACAATATTTTCAGTTTTAGAATAAACTGTGTTAAAACCTGTTGTTGTTGTTTTTATTTATTAGTAATGTATCCAACATCATCATGTTTAAACAAACCACACATACCTGATGGACAAACATAATTTGGTGTTGCCGAAATTACTTTAAAAAAACTAGATGATGATTGACACTAAAAATAAAAATTATTTTACTTCAATTTGTTAGAAATTAAGAATTATAAAAATAAAATTAAACAACATTACACATACAAATGCAATATTTAATATACCAGGTGCTGTCAATCTACATCCTACACCAGCAATATAATAATACCCATTTTCACAAGTTTGCGAATAAACAAAATTATTTGATAAAGTAAAAAATAATAAAACAAATACTAAAATTTGTATATTAATTATTTTCATTTTTTAAATTATAATATATATATATGAAGTGTTTGAAATATTTTCAAAAAAGGTACAAAGGGTCAAGACAAACACGCAAATCCTGCAAAAAAAACAAAAATTATCTCAGATTGCACCAAAAACAAAACGTTTTTTTGACAATCTTTTAAAAAATACAAAGAAAAAATATCTAACAATTTGGTAATTTTAGCTCGAAATTAACGTGCATGCATAGAATTAAAAACATTCCATTTATTCTATGTTTCTTATATTATTATTTTTTGAACTGGTTAATTATTGTTTATCTCTCCATTGCCAAATTTTAATTAAATTATCACAACCACCACTAAATAATCTTTTGTTATCAGTTGCTAAAGAGGCAACACCTGATCTATGAGCTTTTGTTGAATTTATAATTTTCATTGTACCATTTGAAAGATCACAAATTTTAATTGTTGAATCATCAGATGCAATGAAAAGATAACCATTTGAAGTTACCAATATATCTGTTACAGCACCATGATTTTCATCCAATGTTGAAGATGGTAAAAATGTTGAAATATTCCATTCTTTAATTTCACCACTTTTAGAAGCGGAAAAGAAACGGTCACCGTACATTCTAAGACTTGTAATCCAAGAATCATGTGCATCACTCATACCATATATACACATCATATTCATCATATCCCAAATTTTAATTGATTGATCATTTGATGAAGAAAATAAGTATCCACCAGACAAGTAAATTGATTTCACACTTTTACCATGACCATTTAATGATTTTACACATTTCATTGTAAGTAAATCCCAAATTTTAATTGATTTATCGAATGAACACGATACTAGTACATTATTTTCAACATCTATGCATAAGTCATTTACTTCTGCTGTATGGTCTTCCAATTTGAATTTACAATCCAGTATACTAACTGTCGAAGTTGTTGGTGTTGCCATTCTCTTTAATTCCAATATATCCCAAACTTTTATAGTACCATCTGTTGATGCTGTAAATAAATATTGATCATTTAATACCATTTTTTCTATTGATTTACGATGACCTCTAAAACAACCGATTAAACTATCATTTTCAACAGTGCCAGTACCAGCACTACCAACTAAATTCCATATACAAATATTACCATCTGCAGAAGCAGAATATAATATTGATTTATCTGAATTTACAAGCAATGAACAAACTCTTTCATTATGAAATGATAATGAACCAATACTAAACAATTCAGATTGTAATGTATTTGTTGGAATTGATTCAATTGTTGGATATTCAGGTTCGTGTAAAAATTCCAATAAATCTGGTAATAACATTGTACCACGTACAACACGATGTGAATTTCTACCAGTATCTAATCCAATTGATGGTAACCCAAATTGAATACAAATTGGTGTACATTTATGTGAACGTAAAAATTGTTGCATTCCTTTTTCCCCAAGATTACCTTCACCATAACCTTTACCATCACGTGTATGTATTTGAGGATCAGTATAAATATCATCAACACCTTGAATATCAACAACTAACATTTCATGAGCAGTACATTCATAAGTGTAATGGCTAAACGTTTGTGGTGTATTACGATCTGATAATACTGATCCATAATTTGAATTTTGTTTCTTAAATTCACCCTTCATAAAGAATTCTAAACCATACAATGTATTACTACCACTATTTCTATTACCACCCCTAAGTGATGGGTTACCTTGAATTTCAATTACCCATGCTGATAAAAATTCAATTTTCTTTGGTGGATGGTTACCATTGTAACGATCTGCATAAGATTTACAAATCATTTGCATTTTAACATCTTCAAAATAACGTTCATATCCAACTGTTGTTTTTGAATCTTTTGCTACGTATAGTGTGTCCAAGTTGGATGTTTGTGTTAGTTTTGGTATTTCATTTACATTGAGCTTCTTTCCACTTTGATACTTTTCATGAATTGGTGATGAAAAATGGTTGAAGCATTTCATTGGATTCATTCTAATTTTCAATTGATATGCATTTCTTAATGATCCTTTTGCAAATGGTTTTGGTTCTAATTCAACTGCAATTAGACCTTTTACCCATTCATCATCTGTTGCATTATATTCCCATATGATTGCCCATTGACATTTATTATCATTTGGTAATTGTGGTAATTCATCTTCTGTAGTTATATTATTGTTTATAGCGGCGGTATTGATTTCTTCATTTATAGTTGAACAATTGCCACCTGATAATGTACTATTAACCAATGGGCTTGATGAAATGAAATCCATTGATGGTGATTTCGATGGTCTTGGTGTTGTTGGTGCAATGTATATAGTTTCACCATCTTTTGAATATTTTAATAATGATTCTGATGAATCTTCCTTTTTAAATATATTTAAATTACCTGCTGATTGTATTCCTCTACTAGCTCCAAGTAATGATATTCTTGGTCTACTTGATAAATTTGGTGATGAAATTGGTGATAAATTTGGTGATGATGTTGATGAATTTGCTTGTTGTTGCATTGGTGGTGGAGGTGGTGGTGTAGGTGGTGATATATTATTATTTACATTATTTGGTTGTGGTGGTTCAATTTGTACAAATGGTACAAATGGTGTATTTGTTGTAGATGTTGTTGATGCAAAATCAACATGTAATATTGCAGATGATGTAGTTGTACTGGTTGTACCATTATTACCATTATTACTATTTACAAATGTTGATTGACCAATTGTTTCAGATGATGTTCTTGGACTAATTGGAGGTGAATTTGTATTATTACTATTACTTGCACCACTATGATTTGTTGTTGTATTACTATTATTGCTCTTTCTTAATAGTAATAATAATTCTTGTATTTTAAATTCATGTTGGTCAATAGTTTTTACTAATTGTTCAACTTTTTTTTCTAGGTAATCATTTTTCTCTAAAACTTGATCAACAGTTGTAACTAGTTTTTCAAATTTCTCCAAAAGATTATTATCCATTATATAAATTCTATAGTTTTTTAATTAATATTATTTTTTCAAAAAAAAATGATTTTATATATTTTTTTATATTTTTTTAAGGTAGTATTACACACATATAAACAGATACGCACACAGACTTTTTATATTATTATTATTGATTTATTTGTAAATTTATTACTGAAATTAATTTTTATGATTTTTTTTGTAACTGTGGAGCGTTTTAGATATTTTTTTTTATGAATAAAATACGTTAGAAGGAAAAAAAAAAAAAAAAGAATTTAAATTTAAATAAAATAATTATACAGGACATATAACAAACGATAATTGTTTGATTAAATTTTGCACCAAAGTTAAAAATTTGGATAATGATTAACTTTTTAAAAAAATCTACAAAAAAAACACACTCTAAAAAAAGTAAAAACGATAAAAACAGAAAAATTAATATTATTGTTGACGTTGTTATATAATTATACAATAACAATAAATAAAATAAATACAAAGGTTATAATAGGTATTCTTTCTATTTTTTTTTTTATTTATTTTTTTTGTAAAAATTAAAATTTCAATTTTTATTTTATTTTTTTTATCATATTACAAATAATAATTACTATTCTACATGTATTTAATAATAATAATATTAAACAATTGAAAGAGTTACATCAATTATATTTGATGCAAGTTTATCAAAAAATTAGATCTTGGTGGTTAAAATCATAAATTAGAAAAAGATGATTTACCAACTTTAAAATCACTATCATTAGAGTCGTATAGTAAATCATTGGAAATTGGTGTTTTACCATGCAGTATTTTGATATTTATTAATAAAAGTTAAAAATATAATATATAATACGTTTAATAATACAACTTGTTAATATATAATACGTATTATATATTATATTTTTAACTTTTATTATTAAAAAAGAAATTACTGGTTTTATTAATTTTTAAAAAGTAACATGTTTTATTTTAAGTTTTAAAAAAAACAATAAAAGAAAATTATTTTGTACCTTTTTGGAAAACAAATTTGTTAATATATAAAAATGACACAACCAACTACTACAAATAATGAAAACACAAATGATGAAGCTAATTTAAATAAAAACAAAAAGAGTAATGCATTATATAAAAGGCCTATGACAAGTATCCATATTGTAATGAATGAACAATAATTTAATTTATTGTTCATTCATTACAATATGGATACTTGTCATAGGCCTTTAATATGTTATTCCAGTTATGAAAAAAGAAATTGATACCAATAATATCACATCTGCTCAAAACAATATAAATTGGGCTATGGCTAATGAAAAAGTTAATATTCTCTGCTAAGATGTACATGCTCTTCAATCCTCTTTTGAAGCCAACAATTATAATGATATCCATATCAGACAACAATCACTCACAGCTGAAGGTGCACCAAGTATCTCATTCTCTCCTTCTAAAATTCCATTTGATACATGGAAAACTCATATTAAAGTATTTGTTAACTTTTGTGAAAACTATAATGTCAAACTAATTGGTAATAAATAAATAACAATAAATTTAAATTTAAACAATTCAAAAAAAAATATTTTTTGTGTTTTAAAATTATTGAGAAACAAGTATTGTTAAAATAAATAAACATGTTGATTTTTTGTTTTTAATAAATAATAATAAATAAATTAATTTTATTTTTTATTTTGGAAAATGAAAAAATGAATGAGATGAGTGTATTATATATGTAATTTATATTATTACTATTATTAATTATTATTATTACTACTATTAATTAATATTTATTATATACTAATAAATGACCAAGTGTATCAGTTGTAATTAAAAATATATTATTATTTACTGATAAAAATGTTGTATTTGTAATTGGTTTATTTGAAGCAGCAAAATATTCATAATTTTCAATTGAAATTTTGTTATGACCATTACCACCATTATCTATATTGTTACTACCATTGCTATTACTAACTAAATTACCACCACTACTATTTAAATGTTCAGAAAAATTATCCCAAATATAAATTAAATTATCTTCACAACCCATTATAATTGATTTTTTATCTAATGATTGAGTTGGTTTAACTTGATAATTACCTAAAATACCACCACCATATCTGCATATCCTTTTGAAATCCTTTAATGAGAAATGTCTAATACAACTATCGTTTGAAGATACTAGAATTTCATTTTGATTTAAAGAATTCGAGATAATTTGAATGCCAACGATTTTAGGTCCTTTACCTTTTTTAGTTTTATTTGAAGATGCACTAATGTTGAAACGATGAATTAATGAAAGGTCAACTGGTGAATAGAAATACAAATTACCAAGGTGTGTTGAAACAATTAGGTAATAAGGATCATGTGATAATACAATTGTTGTAATATATTCATTCATTTCCAATGATAACAATGGTTTAGTTGTGTCACCATTAATTGACCATTTTCTAATAACACCATCCAATGTTGCTGAATAAAATATATTTTCATTACCATCACTACTACTATTGATACCAGTTGTTGATGTATCAAAAGTTATTGAAACAACAATATCATTGTGCTCATAAGTTTTAATACATTCTCCAGTTTCAACATTCCATAATTTAACTGTTTTATCAACAGATGATGATATTAAATATTTTGATGATACCCATTTCATTTCCAATATATGATTTGTATGACCTTCCAATATTGTTTTTGGTGGATATTCTAAAATTTGATGATTATGTGTTACAGTATTGTTGTTGTTATTACTTGAACCACCTGAACTTGTATTACTATTATTACTACAAATACTTTCATCATCTGATGAATTATTTGATCCACTACCATTACCAATTGAATTATTTGCACAAGTTGTAGTAGTTGGTGATGGTATATTATTTGCACCATTATTATTTGGTGATTTCAATACTTTCCAAATTTTAATTATTCCTTCAGAACCAGCAGTTGCAATTAAATTTTCATCTCTACTAATTTCCAATGACCATATACTTCCTTTATGACCTTGAATTGACTGACCCAATACATATTTATTACTATTTCCAATATCTTTTTTCTTTTTTGAATTATGATTTTTTAACCATCTTGTTACTCTTGATTCATGTGGTGATTGTGATTGTGATTGTTGTTTATCAACCATAGATGAATCACTTGATTTATTAATTTCTGATACTGCTTCATCAACTAAATTATTACTACTTATATTATGATGACCTGGTATTAATTTTCTTTTAATTAATTTTCTAATACCATCTTTTTGTTGGCCATCTTTTTGAACTTGTTCATTTAAATTACTACTACTTATATTTTGTTGTGATTGTTGTTTTTCTAATTGTGGTGGTTGTTGTTGTTGTAATTGTTCATCATCATGTTTATGATCACCTTCACTATGTTTATCACTTTTAAATAGATTACTTAATTCATCTTTTTTACTTTTAATTAAATTTATAACTCTTGAATTTCTTTTACTTCTAACTGATCCATTATTTGATGACGATGTAGATGTTGATGCACTTGTACTGTTGTTATTACTATTATTGCTATTGGCTAAATGTTGTTGTGGTGGAGTAAATGCACTTGTATCAGATTGTGATAATTGTGAAGATGATATTGAAATTGGTGCAAATTGAGTTGGTAATGATGTTGCAGAAGTTGATCTAATTAATGTGGGTGAATTAATTGGTGAATCAATTGGTGATGATAATGAACAACTATCTGTTAAAAGTGATGATGTTGAATTTTGTGATGTTGATATATTGTTATTGTTGTTGTTATTATTGTTATTTACAGTATTATTGGTAGTTGTGGTATTATTGTTATTGTTATTGTTGTTGATATTATTATTATTATTATTATTTACAGATGATTTATCATTAATTAAATAGCTTGGTTGTACCGGTGTTGTTGATTGTGAGTTTGAAGAAGATGCAGATAATGTTAACCAAGATGGATTAGTATCACAATCATAGAATGAATCATCATCATCTTCTTCATCACCTTTTGAATATAAACTATTTGAACTTGTGTGTGTATCTGCATTCTTGTATACTATTGAATTTATTAAATGATGATTTGAGCCACCACTAACATTTAAATCTCTTCCACCACCATTATTAATATTACTATTACTATTACTATTATTTAATGTTATCATTGTAGTCATGACTATATTTATTATGTTTATTATATATTATTGTTTTAATTATCTAATATAATATAATTATATATTTTTAATATTAGTATTTTACTATTGTAAAAAAAAAATAAAATTATTAATTTGAATTATGTGTGTTTATTATGTGTATGAATAATTATTGTACTATCGTGTGTATTGGTTGATTTGTTTTTTTTTAAAATTATTATTTTTTATTGTTATGATAAATTACTATATATTTATTTTTTTATTTTGAAAACGTTGTGTGATTGTTTTTTTAGGTTTGCATATACTAAAAATAGTAATCGTATGAAACATTAATTTAATTCATATTACGGCATACAAAATTAAAAAGGTTGAAACAAAAAAAAAAAAACAAATGCTGATACGGTGATAGTGTATTTGGTAAATGAATAAAAAAAAAAAACAATAACGATTGTTGCAACGTTTATGATTTTGTTATAGTAAAAAAGTCAGTTATTCGCTTGAAAAAACCAGCAAAAGTAAAATATCTGATAGGGTTACATTTTTGTTGGTGTTGTAATGAAATTATTCAATGGTGTCATTACCATTGACAACTCTGAAAAATTTTATTTAAACTCGAAAAAAAATATCTAAATAGGGGTGTTTTTGGCGAGAACAAAATTGTTTTTTTGTGTGATACATGTAGAGACTGAAAGATATTTACAATGCAGTTTAATTAATTAAAAAATTTAAAAAAATATAAAAAAAATAGAGAACAAACAAATTTGTAGTTTTTATTTTTTTATTATTACTATTTTTTTTTTTGAATAAATAAATTTTTATGGTAATGAAATAAATAAATAAAAATTTAAATAATTTATTTGTGGTAGTGGTTTTTATTAAATAAATAATTTTATAATAATATGATACTATAATGATTTATGTATTGTGTAATATGTGGTGGTCTATGAGAATAATATATTTCCTAATTCAATATAGTATATACATACAATTACTATAATTATTATAATGTTATCACACATAAAAAATAAATAAAATAAAAAAATTACTGTTTACTGTGATGGTTGGAGATTTGCTATTATTATTTATTTTTTTTAGTATGTGTGTGTATAAAAATTATTTGTTAATTATGTGTGTGTTTTTATGTGTGTATGTGTGAGTGTGTATGAGTGTGTATGATTAATTTCTTGTTGTATGGTTTAAACATGAATTTGGTAATTACTAAATTTATTTACTATTACTAGTTTACTTGTGAATACTATGAAAAATATTTTATTTTTATTTAT
>JABXES010009855.1:801-11358 GCA_013375695.1 Dictyostelium brefeldianum | reverse complement strand
TAGATAAAATGTAAACAAAAAAAATACCTTTTCTGCATTCAGGTAAGATAAAATGTAATAAAAAAAAGGTAGTTGGGTGCCTTCTCTCTTCCTAGGGGGGAGAGTTTGCCATTTTTTTAAATCAACACTGTTGAGATTTCCAACATTTTTGCGAAAAACTGTTTTAAACAATTGGGAAAAAAAAAAATTTTGTGGCAAATAATTTTTGCTTACAAATTTTTTTCATACTATTATTACAATTAGTATCGTGTGGTTTCATCACAAACTTATTTACTTATAATGACCACCAATAATAATTAATAAACATAAACTATTATATCCAAAAATAAACTTTATTATTATTTCCTTCTTTTTCTCTTTTTATCTATTTGCAACAATTAAATAAAATTAAAGAACAACAACAGTAACAACAACAACAACAACAACAACAACCACTACTATTAATAAGGAAAAAGCTTTTTCAAATTTAACTACAACTTCATAAATTAATAATAATGAAAATGTATAATGCAATTTGCAAATAGTAATAGTAATTACAATAATAACATTAGGTATACTGTTGTAAGAAATAATTGAATTATAATTTAAAACTTAATAAACATTATTACATAATTTAAACATAACAAAAACATATTTTGAATGATTTGAATTTTTGAGAATCATTAGCCGTGATAACAATAACAATAGTAAAAATCATAAATATTATCACACCCACACGGCAATTACAGATTCAATTCAACACAACAAATTCAACCATAAGGATCATGAGGGTAAAATGCAGTTAAATTAAATGATTGGAAAGGAGTATTTTTTAGGTCAAACTACATATATACTTTTATTACATGTCATCTTTTTTTTTGGAAAAAAAGAAAGATATCAATATATTATCAATCGATAGAAGATTTCATTGGGAATCAAATGGTCCAGATTCGTATTGGCTTATATCATGTATTTTTTAAAAATATTTATATATCAATATATGGTCAATGGATAGAAGATTTCATTTTAATTTTTTTGATTTATTTGTAATAATAATTTTAATAAAAACTATAATAATTATTAATTATCTTTTTTATTTGTTGGTTAATATCCCACTTTTATCTCTGTTTTTTTTATTTTTTTTTTTTTTATTTTTTTTTTTTTAATTTTTTTGATTAAAAATTTTAATATGGCCAACACTGAATTTGTGTGTCTAAATTCATACATTTCAAATAATGTACATCAAATACTATTATCAGATTTAAACTCAAATTGTGATATTAAACTAAATGATAATAATAAGATTTTAAATGAATCTGATCAAATTTCACTAAATTTAGAAAATATAAATAATAATCCAACACTGTTATCAGAAAACGAAAATATAGAACAATATTTATTTTTTAATAAAAGTAGTAATAATAACAATAATAATAATAATGATAAACCAATTTTGGAATTTTTTAAAATAAATTCAATTAAAATAAGGAAAGCTTCAAATTTGTTAATTACCAAATATTATGATAAAAGTGCAACACAACCATTACTATTAAATGATTCATATAATTGGTTTGATGAATTAAATTTAGATAATATAATACCAAATGTAATGTATTTTCATACAATATTTTATAACTATACTTAGAGCACATTACTAATATTATTTTTCATCTCTTTATTTAGGTATCACTATTTAAAAGTACATTAATCAAATTAAGAGAAAAGATTAAATTTGGTAATTGTGATGGTGATGGTGATATCATATTAGAATATTCAATTATTTTATCAACATTGGAAAGAATATTAGGCGATATAATTTACTTCAAATTGATAGTGGTAGATTTAAAACAACCTATATTTGGTAGAATGTTAAGAGATATATTAGATGATGATACTTTGTTAAGTGTATTAGGTCTACCATTAGTATACCTTTTAAAAATACTAGTTGGTCCACCAATTGGATTAAATTTAAGAAATGTAACATGGCATGGTTTCATATCACCTAAAGAATTTGACTTATCATTACTATTATACATCATTCATTTAATATTCACAATTTCAATAAAGTTTAAAAACTACAAGGCCTCGTCAACCTCACCAACCACACCATCAAGACCAGTAACTAATTTAAAGAATAAATTTGCAAATTATATTGAAAGTGATAGTAATGGATATGGTAGTTACCATCTACAACTTGTCAAATATAAAAAGGAGATATTCCAAATTTTAGAAAATAGTTATTTTATAGTACCAGGTAGATTGGAAATTTGGAAGAATGCATTCAATTTCTATTTCAACACAGGTCGTGAAGATAGTGAAAGTATATTCAACTGTTTTGTACTGTTAATACCACAATTGGAACATTCACTAAGATTAAACTTTGTAAAATTAAATGATTTACCAAACAAATTCCTAGTTGCAGATTATGTTAGTTTTTATACAACATTAGATTTATTCATATCAAAGACATTACAATTATCAACTTGTGTATTAAACAGTAATGGTGATAATGGTAGTGATAGTGGTACATACAGTGAAGATAAACACCTTCAAATTCCAACTAGTAATAAAAACTATTCAAAATATGAAAATCCAAAATACTATAAATTCAACACCAACACAAATGAATCATTACAAAGTGAAGAAGTTAAAGAAGAAGAAAAAGAAATATTATTTAATAATCAATTAGTAGTTAGTATTGGTGATTCGTTGATATCAATGTTATTGGATTTATTAATTTATAATGATGGTCCAAAAATCAGAGATAAACTATCACATTTTGAAATTGAACCACTTGGAATTCCAATTACCTTTTTAAACCAGCTCATAATATTGGCATTACTTCTATGTAAAAGAATGGAAAAAGAAACAACCACCACTAGTACCACCGACGCTCAACTCTATGGAATATTGGATAATTATGAAAAAGAATATGAATCACAATTTCATACATGTAAAATATCAATATCAAGATTATCAACTTTAATAGGATCAAATGAAAAACTAGTCAATTTTTATAGTAATATAATTAATGGAAATTCAAAAGATGAAGATGAAACACTATCAGAATATATTGGAGAAAGAATGTATAAACCAATAATAGGTAATGAAGATACAATTAAAATGGAACAAGTTTTAGAATATATTCAAAATAGTAATGATAAAGATAATTATACAACATCACTATCACTTGATGAAATTAATTTATTCCCAAATAAGAATCAGTTAGACGTTTATAATAGTATTAGAAAATCAATTAAAATTGTAACTGAATCAATATTGGAATATAATAATATTGGTTTATCATTATTTGATAAAGTAATTAATGAAAATACAACAACTAAAAGAACACAAAATTCATTTTATAAATGGATTGGTTGTACAAATTCATTTTTAACATTAAACAATTTAATTATTGTTCAATTGAAACAATTCATTTATAATAATTTACAACAAGTAAATAACAACATTACAGAAATTGAAAAGATTCAACACCTATTTGAAAAATTAATAACTAAAATAAAATTGTCTGAATTTGATAACGTTGTCAAACTTGTTTATCTATATTTTGCTAAAATCAAAAATAGATAAACAAAATCAACACTCGTTCGTTTTCAAAAATAATTTAAAAAATAAAAAAAATTCTTAAAAAAACAAATTTTTTTTTTTCACAAAAAACGAGATTTTTTTTTATTAATTTTATTTTTATTTTACAATCACATACACACAAATTATTAAAAAATGGCATCAATTAATAATTTAAGAAGATTATTACCACAAAGAACTAGACATGAAAGACCACAACCAGAAGGTCAAAAGAAAAAAGGATTTTTAGAAAGAAAGAAAGATTATGTTGAACGTGCTAAAGATTATAATAAAAAGAAAGAAACTATAAAGAAATTAAAGTTACAAGCAGCATTTAAAAATCCTGAAGAATTTAATTATAAAATGATAAGTAGCAAACTTATTGATGGTGTTCATTCAAATATTAGTAAAACTTCATTAAAAAAAGAACAAGTATTAGACATTAAAACTCAAGATATATTATATTTACAAAGTAAAAGAAAATCTGAAGATAAAGTAAGTGTGTTTAAATAGATATTACTATATATATTTTGTATCAATATATATATTAATGTGTACATTTCATCACTTTCAGAAAATTGAAAGATTACAAGCAAATTTACAATATATGGATTCAAATATTGAACCAACAGAGCAAGTTATTTATGTAGATAATAAAAAAGAAGCAAAGAATTTTTCAGCTACAAAATATTTTGATACAGTACCAGAGGCATTTGATGGATCATTATCAACTATTCCAAAATTATCAAAATTAAGACAAGGTTCATTGATTGTTAATCCAAAGACAGCACCAACATTGGGTGAATTAGAATCAATGACAACAACATCATATAAAGAATTGAATGAAAGAAAATCAAGAAGAGAACAATTATTTAATGCTGAAATGGAATTATCAAAATCAAAAGTACAATTAAAAAGAGGTAAAAATTCTGGTATAACTAAAAAAGTTGGTAAAAAAGAAGTTGTATTTAAACAAGTTAGATCAAAATAAAATAGAAACAACCTTTATAATATTATACATTACTACTGTTGTTATATATTATATATATATATATATATATATTTATATTTTTAAATTTTTTATTAATTATATATTAATTTTTATTGGGGGAGGGAGTTGAAGTATATTATATATTATTTTATTAAATTGAACCATTTAATGAATAGTTTGGTTTATTGTTATTATTGTTGTTATTTAAATTTCTATCTGGTGTTTTTAAAGCTGAAAATGTTAATGGTTTAAAAGTTGATGATACGCTTGTATTATATTGAGTTGTTGCATTTGGTATATTATATGAATTTGTGTTGTTGTTATTGTTACTATTGTATGTCGATGTGCCTGATAATGAAGAAGGAGTTGAAGCCGAAGGAGTTGAAGAAGTAGATGATGAAGATGAAGATGTAGAGGAAGAGGATGATGGTAAATAAGGTACATTTGCAGCAGTATTAAATAATGGTAATAAACTTGGAGTTACATATGATTCTAACATATTACCTCTATGATAAGAATAAGAATTACTATGTAGTAATAATTTATGTAGATTTGTTTCTTCTTCTCTTTGTTTTTTTGCATAAGCTAAACCACATGCATTACATAATGTAGCAGGTCCTGATGGTCCTCTTCTCCATTCTGGTGTATTTTTAGTACCACAATTATGACAATATAATGTTGATTTATCAATATTTGCTGGTCTTCTTCTATGTGTCTTTTTAACTGGTGGGTGTGGGAAACTTTGATCATAATACGTGAAATTATTTTGATATAAATGAGATTGTGATATTTGATCATGATAATTTGATCCTGTATGTCCACTTGACACTTTACTATTATTGTTATTATTATTGATGTTATTTAAAGTTGAAGAAGATGAAGATGCAGTTGAATTTGACATTATAGATGAATAGTAATTACTATTATTATTATTATTATTATTGTTGTTACCATGTGATTTATTATCACCTAATGAAGATAATAATGAAAGAGATGAAGTTGGATCATAAGATTTATTACCACTACCACCGACATTATTATTGTTACTATAATCATTATGAGATGGGGAATGGCCTAATGAAGTTGATTGAGGTGTTGTTATACCACTACCAGTATTACTATTATAATAATTATTATTTGAACTTAATGAAATGTAATCATTTAAATCATGATTTGATGAATTATAACCATTGTTATTATTATTGTTATTGTTATTATTTCCACTACTATTACTATTACTCATATTTAATGTATTAGTTGGAGTATGTGATTTTTGAAATGGTGATAATATTACAGGAGACTGGAAATTATAATTTGAATCTGTTGTTTGACCAGTTAATGAATTATAAAATTGATTATGATTTGACATTGTTGGCATTGTTGGATTTGTACCATATTGATTAATTAATGGTGATGTAACTGATGATGATGCTGTTGATGAAGCAGTCGGTGAATGTTGATAAGGTGTATTACTATTAACAATATTGTTATTGTTACCACCATTGTTACCACTATTATTATTATATTCAGATGAAGATTGCATTGGATTCATATATGATTGTAAACTATTTGATGATAAATTATTTGCAACTGAATATGGTATATTTGAAGAAGTATTAATTGGAGATGCTCCAATACTACTATTTGTAGACGAAGATGTTGGTGTTAATTGAATTGATGGGGTAATTGAATATTTTGATGGTTTGGTTTTTCTTTTCTTTTGTTGTTGTTGAGTATTGTTTATTGCATTAGCTGTAGTAGTTGAGGTGGTTGATTGAGTTGGTGTTGTATTTGCTGTGGTTGATGATATATTTACATTTGTTGATAAAGTGCTTGCACTACTACTTGTATTATCATCTTTTTTCGTACTTCTATCAGATGATTCAAATTCTAAATGATGAATTGATGGCAATTTTAAATTTCCTGAAATTAATTGAGTTGGTTGAGCAGTAGTATTGTTTGTTGTTAAATTTGTTGATAATTTTGTAGAATCTTTTTTAATTTTAATATTCAATTCTTTTGAATCATTTGTGAATTGGTTATTGTTGTCTATTTGAGTAACAGCATTGATATTAGTAGTATTATTGTAATCTTTTTCATCTCTTAAAAAGAATGGATCAATATATCCACTACTAGAGTTACTATTTAAATCATCATCTCTTTGTCTTTTTTTATTTATTGCACTCAATACATTTGGAGAATTTGATGGCAATATATTTGATGGAGTAGTATTGACTATTTGTGTAGCAGTTGTTGTTGGTATATAATTTGTGGATGAAGAAACTGGTGAATTATTACAAGTTGTATTTTCAGATGAACTATTAATACTTGTAGTTGCTGAGGTTGAAGATGTTGAAGTATCTTGAGGTGGTTGATATGGTTGACTCCATCTTATTTTAGTTGAATCCATAACTAATGATTGTTGTTGGTTATCAGTACTATTATTCATTGAATAACTAGTAGATGCAGATGATGATGATAAATCTGATGATTGATTAAAATTATTGTTATTATTACTGTTATTATTATTGTTGTTTTTATATTGAAATAAATCAGTAGAGTCTGTATTACTATATAAATTATTATTATTAATATTTTCACAATGGTAATTATTTAAATTATTTAAACTATTATTATTTATTGATTCATTAATTGGGAAATTGTCAATTGTATATAATTTCATTTTTGGTGTACGTGTGTGATTTGGGAAATAGATTTGAAAAAAACACAAATATACAAATTTAGAAATATAAAAAAAAAAAAAATGAAAAAAATTATTTGTAATTATGATTAAATAATGATTATTATTTATTACTTTTTTAACTAGTAGTTTAATAGGATTTTAATTTTTTTAAATCAAAAAAAAATTATTTTAAATTAAAAAAAATAAAATAAAAAAGGGTAAATGTTTAAAAAAAAAATAAATAAAAGGTTTTTTTTTTTTTTTTTTTTCAAATCAACAGATGTGTGGTTAAGTGCGTGATCACACACACTCAATTAATTTAGCTTTTTAATTCCTCTTTTGTGATAAATGTGTGGGTATGTGGGTGGATTTGAGATATAAAAAAACTATTACTGTAAATGAGGAGATTATAGTTTATGGAGGAATTAAACAAATAAGCAAATATTATAATTATTTAAATGTAGTTATTTGATTGATTTGTGTATTTACTAAAATAATTATGAATTTTAAATGTATTTTTATGTACATATATATTTATTTTTAAAATTTAATAAATTAGATTATAAATAAAATTTGATCAAAACAAAAAAAAAAAAATATCAAATAAAAGAATTATTTGATTTTAAACAAAAAAATTTAAAAATATTGGTGTTTTTGTTTGTTTGTTTGTTTGTGTGTGTTTTGATATTGTTAATTGGTCGTATTAAATTTTAACTTATAACCACACACACAAATAAAAATAAATAAATATATATATATATATGTTGGTATATAAATTAGTTAAATTATTTTAAAAAAATCCAACCAACTGTCTGTGATTTTTTAATTTAATATGGTTCAGCCACCACTATAATATTTTAAATTTATATATAAATAGTAGTAGTGGAGTGTGTTTTTTTTTTTCTGATTGTTTTATTTTAAAAAAACGATTTGATTTGTGTTTTTTTTTTAAGCGTGAGTTTTTTTTAAAAGTGTGTGTGTGTTTGTGAAATCAAATTGAATTAAATACAATACACTTATATAAGGTTTAAACTATTTAATGAATAAGATTAAATGAATTTGTTTAAAAAAGGAACAGAATTTTATTTTTGTGTTTTTTTTGTTATATTTATTTATTTAAAATAAAATAAAATAAATAATATTAATATTTTTGACACAATACACAAAATAACAAACACGCATACTAAATATTAATATTACATAATTATAATAAAATTTTAAAATGTAATTCAAAAGAATATTAATTATATATGTATAATATAATAGATTGTATTATTTTTGTGTGAGTGTTTACGTGTGATCAAATAATTTATGTAAACAAATACAATACAAAACTGGTAAAAACACTAAAGGGTTATTATTATTTTAATAATAATTTTTCATTTTATGATGATGTTGTTGATTACTATTATTTAATAATAAATACTATTGTTTATGAGAGCTGTGTGTCTACTTTTTATATGTATACTATAATGACAGATTGTGTGTTTGTAATGGATGATGACTAAAAATTTAAAATTAATTTTATGTGTGTTTATGTGTGTTTGTCTTTAAATTATTTTTTAAAATATTAAATGAAACAGATAAAAACCGTTTTGATAATCTAATAGTTTATTTAAACACACACATGTACACATGTTTAATATTCCAATGTTACTCGTGTTTTTTTAATTAAATTTAATAATAAAACAAAGGAATAAAATGAAATATATTTTCTAAATATCTAAAAATATGAGATATTTAATTATTTTAAAAGATTGAAATTATATTTTTATGTTTTCCCTTACCTATAATATTGAATATTCATTTTAATTGATTGATTGATGAATTGTTATATTTAATATAAAAATTAATTAATTTTAATATTAGTATTTTTATTTTTATATAAGGAGTGGAATGAAAATATTTTTGATATTTTTAATGGGGTGGATTGAATGGATTGATATTATTTTTAAAACTATAATATTATTTATTTATTTATTAAATGTATATGTGTAAATATTTATGATATATCTCAATCTTTAATAAATGATATGATTGCAAAAAAAAAAAAATGTAACAAATAAAATGATTCTGATGTTGATGAAAAAATCTAAAATAAAATATACAAAAAATTAATTGTTGATAAAAAATTTAATAAATATTTAAATAATTAAATATTAAAAAAAAAATAAAAAATATAAAAAAAAAAAGAGGCCAGTAAAATATATATATACATATATGTATAATATATAATTTAAAACAACCACACACGCATACACACTCTCACACAAGTAAGCAAGTAGGTTCCTTTGAGTTGTTTAAAAGGTAAAAAAAAAAAAAAAAAAAAAAAAAAAAAAAAAAAAGAGGTGATGGTTACCTAAATTTTATGATATGAAAACAAAATTGATATCTGTGTGTGGTCCCCTCCTATATAAAAAATTTAATTTTTATATTCAATTCATTTGAATTTGATTATCAATAAATAATATTAAATTTTATATGTACTGTATTTGTTTGTTTATTTGTTTTATATAGTGATGTTATTAACATTTTAAATAGACGTTGTTATATATGGTGGTTGACTTGTTTTTCACTTAATGAAATAAAAAAAAAACAAAAAAACGGCAATCAATACATGTATATATATATATGGATATATTAGAGTAGTAGAGAAATTTAAAACTGTCATATAATCTATTCACCCAAAATGAGTAAAATTGTATAAATAAAATAAATATATTTATGTGTGAGTGTGGGTGATTATATTTTAAATAAATTAAAATTAACACAAAAAAAAACGATTATTTTATATAATATATTATTTTGGCCAAAGGTTATCAATATATGTATTATACACTCCCCTTTTTCACCACACTCGTCAAAATTTAGATAAATTAAAAGTGGTAGTATTAAAAATAAATGATTTGTTTTTTTTAATTAGTGAGTGTGTGTGGATGTGTGGTGATTGACATGTTTAAACAACCAACAACGTGCTTTTTTTTTATTTTTGATCACTAATAATTAATAAAATAACTGTTGGTGTTTTGAAATTAATAAAATAGAAATGTAGAAAACAAATAAACAAACACACACACACAGAGAGACACACAGACACATTAACCACACTAAATGTGGTAGTAGTTTTTAACAAATTTTATATTTTATATACAAAAAAGGCAAAGTTGTTTTTTAAGGTTTTTTTTTGGTGTTAGTCTTTTTTTTTTTTTTTTTTTTTTTTTTAATTTTAAAAAAACAAAAAAAAATGTTTTTTTTTAAAAATGTGTAAATTTTTTTTTTTTTTTTAATATGTTTTTTTTTAATTGTTTTTTTTTTTTTT
>JABXES010009850.1:0-11371 GCA_013375695.1 Dictyostelium brefeldianum | reverse complement strand
CCACAAAAGTGAAAGTTAACTTATTGCATAACACACATTATATATTATATTTATATAATTATATAAAATTTAAAAATATTTATTTATTGCTATAACCATATTGTTTATTTAATTTTTTAATTATAATATTTAATACAGCACAAATAAAATTAAAACACACCATAAGAAAAATTTTCTCAAAAAACGACTTTAAAAAAAAAAAAAAAAAATCAAAAATTTAACAAAATTTAAAAAAAAATTTTAAAATATAAAACCACCACATACACACACACCACATACACACATATTAAATAAATATTATTTTATATATTTATAATAATAAAATAAATCAACAATAAAAACTATATTTTTTTTCTTCATATTCTTTTTCTTTGATATCAATAATAATAATAGAGTGTGCGTATAGTATTCGATGATACTGGATAGTAATTTTATTTCATCTTTCATTTTTAATAATAAAATAGTAGCAAATAACATCAGTAATAATAATAACCTCCAACGTGGTTACTTTTATTTCAATATACAATAATTAAAATATATTATAATATATACATTTATCATTTCCCAACAATAATCAAAATAATCAAAATAAAAATAAAAAATGATAACTCATAATAGTAATAGTAATAGTAATAGTAGTAGTAAAGTTGATAATAACAATAATGAAGAATTACCACCACCTCCTAATATAATGATGATGAATACTAGTAATAATAATCACCATCAACACTTTAATAATAATAACAATAATCATAATAATAAAAATCAAACAGGAGCAGAGAATGATCATTTTGAGGCTTTATTAAATATGAAAAAGAAAAGATCACTTGAAGAAACTTTTGACCTTCCAATGTCAAACGTTCCTTCTCCAACACAACAACCACAACAACAATCACCTTTAAATAATAATAGTAATAATCAAATGAATAATAATCAAAGATTTCCTATTAAAAAGACATTGGATAATGGTAATGGATCATTACCACCAAAATCAGCTACAAAAGTACATTGTGGCAGTATAGAGTCACTTCCATGTAGTACCCCACCAATTAATAATTATCCTCATCCACCTCCTTCTTCCTCAAATAATAATAATAACAATAATAGTAATAGTATTAATAGATTATCATCTCCAGTAACAAGTCCATCACAACAATCACAACAAGCTTCGCAATTGAAACAATTTAATGGTTTTTCAATTCCAACTTTAAATAATAATAATAATAATAATGGTCAAAACAATCATAATCATAATCATTATAATAATAATAACAACAATAATAATAATAATAATAATAATAATAATAATAATAATAATAATAATAATAATAATAATTTACAATGTAAACCATTATCACCAACTACACAACATCAACAACATGCATCAATTGCATTTCAAAGTTTACAACAATTAGTTAATAAATCAACTGAATTAACATTAACAATTCCTTCTTCATTATCTTCTTCTTCTTTGACTAATAATTCAAATGGTAAGCATAAAAGAAAGAACAATATTTGTATTATTGGCAACACAATATTAATATTAGCTTTTTTGTCTCTTAACAGAAAATCCATTATGTCCAAGATGTAATGTACAAGCAACTCGAAGACATGATAAAAGAAGATGGTGGTGTAAACCTTGTACTAAATCATTCACTCCATTTAGAAAAGAAAAAAGATTAATAAATGATGAAGCACTATCAAATGTTGCTCCTCAATGTGGTAGATGTTTTCATCAAGCAACTAGAAAACATGATAAAAGAAGATGGTGGTGTAAATCTTGTAAAAAGCCCTTTACTCCAAGTATGTATCCTTATTGTTATTAGTATAGGTATTATATAACATTACAAAAATATATTACTATATACTAATATTTCGTTCGGATCATTACAGCACATTTTAATTTAACAGATGCACCAAATATGATTTATGTAATGGGCAATCAGAGATATAATGTGCCTACAAATGGTACTACAAATGTTAATGGAAGTAATAATACAAATGGTATCGCCAATGGTTTACAAATTTTATCAAATTCGATTTCTCATCATGATTCACTTAAATCATTATTAAATCCTGATAATTCCGATATTCCTTTATCAACAATTCCTTCACTTGTTAAAAAATTAAAAACAAATGGTAATAGTAATGGTAGTAGTAATTCTTCATCACATCATAATTCAGATGAAGAAGATGACGATGATCATCACCACCACGATGAAGATTGTGAGCATGATGAACACGACGATGACGAAGAAGATGAGGATGATCATCATGGATTAGAAGTTTATGATGAAGATGAAATTTCCACAACTTTAAGTAGTTGGAATAAAGTAAACAACAACAATAATGGTAATGGTAATAATAATGATAAGAAGAGCCCAATATTAAGTAGTAATAATAAAAATAACAACTATCAACAACATCAACTTCATCATCACCACAATCATCAAAATAATACCAATAGTCTTAAACTTACAAATAATTATGATATTATTGATAGTGATGTTATTAGAGAGGGATTTAATTTAAATAATGGTCAAAAATCACCAATTAATATATCACCAAATTTATCGCCAGCAAATAGTAATAATATCATGAATAAACAACAAACACCATCAGCTACAACATCACCAAAATTATCACATAGTAGTAATAGTATTCAACCAAAAAATAATTCATTAAATTCATCTTCCGGTAGCAATAGTAGTAGCAACAGTGGTAATGGTAATGGTTGTGGTGGAGTTAGTAGTATTACAGATTGTATTAACAGTAATCTTGAAAAAGAATTTGCTTTACATCATAGTAGATCAACAATCATTAATCATCATCAACAACAACATCACACTAATAACCATAATCACAATAACAATAATAACAACAATTATAATAATGGTAATAAAATTGCAAGTGAAGCTATTTTGGATAATTCAATAAAAACATTAATTCAGTTAAATGGTGGTGTTGAAAATATACATGATGTAATGTTAACTTGGTTCGAAAATAAACATCCTGAAATATTAGAGAAAATGATTTCAACTGCTCTTTCTAGAAAGTAAAATAATAAAAACAAATCAAATAATCTTTGTGTAAATGTAAAAACAAACAAAAATATAACAACAAAACAAACAGATTCCAAAAAAAAACAAGAATAATAATAAAAAAAGAAAATACAATGCGCGTTGTAATTTGCATATTTATTAAATAATATAATATTATTAAAAAAAGGGTGTTATATATTTTTATCATCTTCATCATTATCATTATCATTATCTAATAGTATATGTTGAAATTGTTGTTTTTTTAATATTTGTTGTTGTAATTGTTTTTCAAATAATTGTCTTGATATTTTTAAAGCGGCCAAAACATTTTCAGTTGATTTTTTGTTTAAGTGTAGACATTGTACATTTACAGGTAAAATATCAATTATGAAATGATTAAATGATTTATTGATTACCAATGTTTTTAATGAAATTGGTAATACTGATGGACCAATATTACAAGAATACTTTTCACCAAATGATAAATATTCGATTGAATTTGGTAATATTGAATTTACAATTTCACAATTAAAAGATTCGCCCAATACAAGTTTCTTTAATGTTGGTGGTAATATATTTTTTGAAATTGATTGATTAAACTTTTCACCAAATTTAAGTGATTGTAAATTTTTAGGAAGTGAATTTAAAACTAATGGTTTATCAAATGAGTAACCAAATTTCAATTGTAATAATGTTTTTGGTAATACAAATGGTTCAATGAATGAATTAAATTGATCACCAAATTCAATTTTTGTTAAATTTGACCAAATGGATTGTTGCGTTGAAAATGGGTTTATTGAAGATGGATTTATATGTTGGCCACATACTTTTAAAGATTTAATTGATACTGGTAATTTATTACCATGTTCCCATTGAAGCGAATCTAATTTATAATCCAATTCAATTGATGTAACAGATTCTGGTAAAACTGGGAAATTTATAGATTCTGGGAAATTCTTTGGTGGAATTTGAACATATTCAACACTTGATGGAACTGATCCTGGTGAAAGTACATTTGAGAAACTATTACCAAATCTTAATATTTTCAATGTGTTTGACAATGTACCAATTGGTATTTTTTGATTAAAACTTGATCCACAATCCAACGATATTAAATTCAATGGAATTCTATTATTATGTATATAATTGTTAAATGAATAGCCCAATTTAATATGAATTACACTTGTTGGTATACTTTTAAACCCAGACAACAATGGTTGATTATAATCTCCAAAATCTAATGAATGTGTACCCAATGGAATTAATCCATCAATTTTAATTTTAAAATTATAATCAATTTCAATATTTACTAAATAATCTACAGTGTTGGGAATTAATCTAATATATATTATATTTGGAAATTGTTTTAATACTAATGATTTTACAATTTTTAATTTTTTTATACCAATTATTGAATGGTCCAATACTACTATATCATTTGAATAATGTTCAACTATATTTTTTGAAAATAATATATAATAATGATTACCACTTGATCTTGCATTATCTTTAATTATATCTAGTAATTGATTTGTATATTTTTGTATATATTCAACATATCCTTGATATTCAGATGAATGTTGACAATATGGATTTTTAATATCAACGGAATTCTTTTGATTTAAATTATTTTCATGTACAGTTTGAATTAATTGACTAGAGTATTGTTTAGTTGATGATAATAAAGGTGATGATATAGGTGATAATGAAGGTGATGATAATACAGGTGATAATTTAGGTGAAGAAGATGGTGACGATAATTGTGATTTATTAATTGAATGATTATTTATTGATAATGATGTTAAAAATGATTCAATCATTTTATTTTATATTTATTTATTTTTATTTATGGTAGTAGTACGCATATACTACAATTAGGAATATTAAATTTATTAAATATATCTTTTAATTCTTTTTTTGTTAAATAAAAAAAAATAAAATATAAACCAATATTGTGAGAGTGTTGCTCTTTAAATAATTTAATAACTTTCAACACAATATCAACACCAACCACAATAATAAAACGTATTATTGTACCACCATTTTTAATATAATATTATCAATAGATATTGTTTTATCTTGTTGTGTGTGCTATAAATAAAATTTTGGTTGGAAATCTCAAAAAAATTGATCATTTTTTTAGGGGTTGTGTTTGTTGCTAATTTT
Organism: Dictyostelium brefeldianum; assembly: GCA_013375695.1. Lineage (NCBI taxonomy): Eukaryota > Evosea > Eumycetozoa > Dictyosteliales > Dictyosteliaceae > Dictyostelium > Dictyostelium brefeldianum. Next base: position 6,164 of record JABXES010009850.1, on the reverse strand, counting down.
AAAAAATAGTTTTTTTATTTATCACGCTTTTTCTAATAATTTCAAATACACATCAAATATGGATGAGGTATATGATAAAAAACTATATTTTGAATCCACAAAAATGACTGATAAAGAAGAAATACCCATCTCTGCTTTATATATATTTTAGACTTTTTATTAATCATATAACATATCCCATGTTGTTTGATTGAAAATTTTAATTATATTTTTCCAAATTTTATCTATTAATCTACAAAATAAAATGTCACTCGATTGACAATATATTTAATTGGTGTGCGGCTTAGTTATATATCAAACTTTTTGTTTGTATATTTCAAATAATAATCATAAAAAAATTTACCCATTTTTGAAAAATATCTAATTTTTCAAAATTAGATGAAAAATTCATCATGTGATCGCAATTTACCAGTAAACTTCAATACAACTATCACATAACTAGTAATCTTTGTTATTAGTAAGTAGATAAAAGCTTATTTATAACATTACAACTAAAAGGTGTTAATCAGTATTAATTTAAACACAGTGCTTGGGATGTATTTATTGTAAATGATAATTGATTATAGGAAAAAGTGTTGTTTATAAGTTTTGGTGGGTAAACTAGATAAATGTATCACATATTGTGATTATACCATTAGTTTTATCATCACCAATCCAATACCAGTTAACCTCGACACATCATAAAGATACAAAAAAAAAATGTTTTTGTTATTGTATTAATAATTGTTGTTGTGTGTTTTTTTATTTTTAACTCTTTAACATCATTTTTAACATCACACAACATATTAATGGTAGCACCTTTTAATAATAGTTTTATTATGTTTATCTTCAAGTGTGGTGATGTTAAAAAAAAACAATAATTTTTGAGATTTTAAAAAACAATATTTATAGAGTATACACCCACACACATTAAATTATTATTATTTAAATATTTTTTGTTTAACCTCTATGATTGGTCCTTTTTCTTATAAGACCATCACCACCACCATCTAAATATTATAAAATTATGGGTTAACTACATTATATCAATAAATTAAAATGTCTTTTTTTTATTTTCTCTCCATATTTGAATGTTTGTGTCAACATTATTATCTTCACAAAAAAAAAAAAAGAAAAGAATAATACCAATTTACATAATAAATGCTAATGATAACAATATTATTATTATTTACTGGTAGGCCTACACATATGAAGTGTTTCAAAATACAATTTAATTTTTTTGCCCATTGCAAAATATCTTAAAATTAATAATTGAAAAATATTACACCCAATGAAAAAATAATTTTTATGAACAATTGTAAATTCAGCAATGATTTTATATTTTTTTTTATTATTTTGATTTTTTTTTTTATTATCTTGTCAAGTGATGTGACATATACAATAACAAAAAAAAAAGAATAATACAATGGATAAAATGAAAATTAATTATATAACTAATGAAATTAGAAGACCCCTTCTTCTTTTTGGGGGAATTTTCTCTTCATTTTCAATCAATTCAAATCATGATTATTACTATAACTACAATGACTATAGAAATAATAAAAATATTGGAAATGATAACAATTATACTGATAAAAATAAAGTTGTAAATAATAATAATAATAACAATTTAAATATGTGTAAAATAAGTAATATAAATAATATTGGTATTGTGGAAGAACAACAACAAAAACAACAAGAAGAAGAAACACAACAACTACAAAATGATGATCAACAAAAATACAATGATTGCAATAAAATAAATATAAATCATTTAATTTCAAATAATAATGATCAAGAAGGTGAAGAATATTATATTGATGGATCTGCAAGAAGATTTCACACCAAAGAAATTAAACATTAATCAAATGGTCGACTTTATTACCAATATCAAATTTAATTAATATAATGACATCATAAAGTTTTATATAAGAATAAACCTTTTTTTAAAAAAATTAAATAACAATAATAATAACAATAAAATTATTTACACAATAGTTTTTTTTAAAATAAAGAACTAACTTTATTTAATAAATAATATGGGTGTGTAATCTTTTTTTTTTTTTTTCTACTTTCTTTCTATAATATATAATTTAAATTATATACTAACAACCAATGTAGTTTTGCAATAAAAACATAATTGACATAATTGCTACTACTACTGCTCGTTGTTGTTTGACTAATTAAAATTATTTATAAAGTTAATTGAATATGGATTCAAGTTCATTATTTTTAAGGCCCAATATCCTGAAATTTGAAAAGTTGATAAACCATTTTCAAAATGTTGTGGATAATGTGATAATGTCATACCAATCTTTTTCTTCCAATAGGTATCTTTATCTTTAAAACAAATGATATCCCAATGAACTTCAATAAATTTAAATATACTCTGTAATTTGAAAAACCTAATACCATTTGATCTAACACAAAAATTTTGATGTTCAATTTGATTTGTACTCTCCAATACTTCAGATGATTTGTTTAATGCAAATAGTGATAAATATATAATATGTGCCCTACAAAATTTAAATGTTAGATACTTTTATAATAAATTGATCAATAAATTTATAATAATTGTATACATACCAATAAGGTTTTACATATGCAAATGAAGGTGGTGCTCCATTTTTACAAACTATACATGATGGCATCCTACATTGACCTTCTTTGGTTGGTGAAGTTGTTTGATTATTTATAGTAGTATTATTATTGGCATTGTTAAAATTATTATTGTTTGTATCATCATTATTACTAAAACTATTGATATTATTATTGTTATTATTATTGTTATTAATATTGAAATTTAGATTTTGGATTTGAATTAGATTTTGGAAAGGATTCAAGAAGCCTCTGTTACTGGTTGGTGATATTGGTATATTACTATTATTATTAATGTTTGATGGACTATATTCATTAACAACTGCACTTTTATTTTTACAATCTTGGCAAAGACATTCACTTGAAAAATTATTATGATATCTATTATTGTTACTACTGTTGTTGTTGTTGTTGTTGTTATTGTAATTGAAACCATTACTATTATTGTTATTATTATTACAATTGGTAATATTCCAGTTGATGTTGTTAGTATCATATTGACTAATAAATTGGCCTTGAGCAGAGATATTTTTATATCCAATATTTCTACCACTACTATTGCTACTATTGTTACTATTATCACTAAAATTATTGTTATTATTATTGTCACTGTTTCTATTTATATTTGGTTGACTATTTGGATATTGTAGTGAAATACTTTCTTGATTAAAATAATCCATACAAGAATTACAACCAATAGTTAATTTATCTTTTACCGGTGGATGAGGTCTAGGTGGATGTGAAACTCTACCAGGACAATCAGTTGGACATGCTTGACATCTCTTATGATGGTATTCACATGACACTCTTTTCTTTGGTTTTCTTGGATATTTTGAAAATAAGTCTGCATTGTTATTATTGAATTGATTATTTACTGAACTATTATTATTAACAAACAATGTAGTATCCACTTGTTGATTATTAAAAATAGGTGTTCCAACAGAAGGTGGTGATGACAGTATTTGTGATTGAATTGGTTTAAAATTAATCGAAGAAGGTATTTTATTAAATGTAGGAAGAGGACTATATTGTTGGTTTGTTTGATTATTATTTGTTATTAAATTACTATTATTTTTGATATTATCATTATTAAATCTAAATGGCGATTGAAATTGATTATCATTTCCAAATGTAGAAATATAATTTGTACTATTACTATAATTTATATTGGTAATATTGTTTACTATTGGTTGTTCTTGTTGTTGTTTTTGTTGTTGCGGTGGTTGTGTTTGTAAGAAAAGATTATTTACATTGAGATTGTTATTGATATTATTATTATTATTATTATTATTTATTTTATTAATTTTATTATTGTTTGATTTTTTTATATAAGGAACAAAAATTGATGTAGAAAAATTAAGTGTATTGTCGGTTGAATTTTGCACAACTCCAAAGTCATGTTCCGAATTTAAAATTGTGTTGATGCTACTTATTTTTATACGGTGACTTTTTGATAAATTTTTATTTTGATCCTCTTTATTTTCGTTGATAAAATCATTATTGTTGCTGTGATAGGAAAAAAAAACCAATATTAATAGTGTGTATGTTGTACAAAATATTTAATTAACTAATTAACAAAATTATGATTTAATACTATACTTTTTTTTTGTATTTTGATCTTCATCATTCATTTATATATTTACATGGATTTTAAAATTTAGTAAACAAAAAAAAAAAAAAAAAAAAAAAAAAAAAGAGTCTGAGAGGTCACCTAATTAATGAAACACAAATCAACCATAAAAGTTTTATCGAATAAATATTAAAGGATCAAATTATGATTATGATTTTTTTTGTATTTTTACTTTTTTTTTTTTTTTGTTTTTTTTTTTTTTTTTTTTTTTTTTATGAAAAATATTTTTTTTTTTTTGGGGCTACACAAAAATTCAAATCCGTCAATTATGCACAAAAATAAATTTAAAAATATCCATTGTTTTTTTAAATTTCATATACATATACTAAAAAAGAAGTTTTTCAAAGAGTTTTTTATTTTTTTCAATAAAAAATCAAATGTTTCATTTTCTTTCCACGTGCTAATCGTTTATAATTATCACAACAATAATTAATATTTTATATTTGTAATACCGTATGACTATAGTACCAACAACCCTGTTCGAAAATCGAATATATTAAGAGTAATCTTGGCTTACAAAAGTTTTTTTAATAAAAAACTCATTACAATAAAATTAATAAAAAAATCTGATTTTCGTTGTGTGTTCTAAATTGTTTTTTTTTTCATATTTTTGATTTAAAAATTGATACCACATAAACAGTGTTGGTCAGAATCTATTTGAAAATTTTTGAATTTACTTTGGAAAATACGTGGAGAGATGGTGCTATTAAAAAAATTTAAATTTTCAAAAATACAATAACCATTGGTGCGAATTAAATCATTTGGAAAACATAAATATTTAGACCCCTAATTGTATGGCACAGTTCTTCTTTTTTTTATAAATTTTATAATTTTTTTATTGCATTGAAAAATTGGCTGTAAGTCAGTTGATACAAAAAAAAAAAAAAAACAACGAAATTACAAACAAATCTAAAAAAAACTAATTCATCAACAGTATTTTATTTTTTATAAAAGCTATAAAACCACTTTTATATTTACTGTTTAAAAAAACAACAGATTCAAAAAACGTTTATTATACATATATTTAAATAGGGGTGTTTAAACAACAGTAAAAACGATTTCTTTTTTTTATTTGTATTTTTAGGTAAATATTTTTAAATATTTTTTAACTCTTAAATGAGATAATGACATTTTTTCGTTATCCAATCGTGTTTTTGTAGATTGGTCTATTTTTGTAGTATTGTTTGTACTAGTGTTGTTTTTTGTGGAAGCAGTTGTAGATGATGAACTAGTTGCTTTTTTGTTTAATTGATACATTTGTGGTGGTTGAAAAACAACAGAAACTCTTTTTTCTTTATTTATAACCATTCCAACCATTTTTTTAAACATTGGAATCAACGTTTCTTTAGATTTGGAAGAAGTAATAAATAGAGGTACTTTGTATTGTATAGATATGTCTTTACATTCGTTTTTTGTGATTACATTTTCTCTTATCATATCACTTTTTGTAGAACACAATATTATTGGCATCTTTTGGTTTTTGTAAACATTTTTGATTAGTTTTTTATAATGTGATATTCTTGATAGAGAATTTCTATCTGTCAATGAAAAGAAAATAATAAATGCTTCACATTGTGATATAGAATCTGATACAAATAAATTTAATTCATTAGATCCAGCTAAATAGTAAAAAATAATAGGATAAAAAAATAAATAAAAAATAAATAGTAAGTATCAATAATATATATTTAAAAGTAATAAAATAATTAATAATTACCAGTATCAAATAATTGTATATCATATTGTTTATTATTAAATTTATATAAAACATTTTGTCTACTTTCTATTGTTGGAGTATATTCATCATTAAATGTTGATTTTATAAATTGATCTATTATTTTTGTTTTTCCAACTTTTGCATCACCCAATAAACAGATTTTAACTTCTTTTTTAATATTTGTAGTTTTACACATATCATATTTTCTTTTTAAATATTTATTTAACATTTTTTTATTTA
>JABXES010009840.1:0-11431 GCA_013375695.1 Dictyostelium brefeldianum | reverse complement strand
AAGTATAATTCAAATGCATTTGTAAATGTATATAGTCATTTTTAAAAAATAAATGTTTTCAAGTGTGCGCATGAAAAAAAAAAAAAAAAAAAAAAAAAATTTTTAATTAAAAAAAAAAAAAAAAAAAAAAAAAAAAAAAAAAATTTATTGGTTATTAAACAAATAAGCGATAAGAAGTTTATACAGATAAATTAAATATTGTTGTTTTTAATCTATATTATTTTATAGTATTACTAATATTGATGGTGGTGGTGGTGATGGTGGTATTATCATAATTTCTTTATTATTACTATTTATTATTTATTATTATTAATCGCAAAAACACAAAAACCAATAATGAAAAAATTGAAAAAAATTTGATATTATGTACAATATATATAATATAGATAAGCTTACTCTTTAAATGGATAGTTTTAGTGTGTTTGTTTAAACGAAAACAATTGTACTAAAATAATAAATATGGGAAATAAATATATACAAATTGTTATTTAGAAAATAAATAAAAAAAAAAAAAAATTAAAAAAAAAAATTTTAATAAGCTCAAAATTAAAAAAAACAAAAAATTTTACATTTTTCGAATTTAACACAAAAAAAAGGGAGAGAGAATTTTCATTTCATGCACACCTTTTTTTATAATTATAATAATCAAGTTATATAATTTAATATATAACGTATATTGAAAAAGAGAAACTAGTGTATGCGTGCGAGTGGTTATTACAATTGTGTTTTTGATTATTTCATATATTAATATTAAAATTTTAGATTACCGAATTTTATATTTTTTTATAATTATTTGAAAATCTGATGATGGTTGCAAATTTCGTTTTTTTTTTTTTTTCATTTTTATATATATTATAAATTCTTATATAAGAATTCTTATATTCTGAAATAAAAGATTATTAAATTTATATTTTTTTATTTATAATTAAAAAAAGAGGAAAAAAAAAAAGATGGCTGGTGTGAAAGAAAAAAAAAAGAAAAGTGAAAAAAAAACAAACGACTGGCCTAATAGTCATAATCATTTGTGCCATAGTAATCATTTGTCATTGAAAATGGATCATGTTCAATTGATTGAGCAGCTTGTTGAGCTTGTTGTTTTTCATATTGTGCTGAATCCATAACTACTTCTTCTTGATATCTATTCATATTTCTACCAGATGATTTTGAACCACCTAAACCACTACCTAAACCACCTAGTATACCACCTAAACCACTACCACCACCGTTTGCTTTATATTCTTCATAATAATCATCATCATCTTCACCACCACCATCATCATCTATATTACCAGTTAATCCATTTAATTGATCATTTAATTTTTTAGATTCTTCTTTTTCTTTTCTTTTTGAATCTGCTTTACCTTTGAGTGTTTTGTATTCTTCCATACTAAATGTAATTTTACCAGATATAATTTCATTTAACAAATTTGGATTATCTCTTTGTTCCTTTTTGAATTTCAATTTCAATTGACGACGATCACGATTTGGAACTACTTTTTCCAATACAGAGAAATCAGTACCATAACGTTTCAATTGACTCAAGAAAAATGCAGTTTCCTCTTTACTCCATCTTCTAGATTGACTTCTATTACCAAATGAATTATTTGTAATATGATCACCACCTTCATATAGGACAGGTTCACCATCCATCGTTGATTCATCAGGGTTACCTTGTTTTGCAACTAATTGACCATTTATAAATTCAACTGCTGCTTGATTATTACCTAGTTGTGGTGCAATATATTCTGTTCCATTTTCCAATGCTTCTCTTCTTGCAATTTGTTGACGACGATTATGATTTATAATTGATTGTCTATTATCTTTTAGCGCTTTCTCCCTCTCTAATGTAGATTTCATTTTTTCACCTACAATTCTAGTTCTAATTAAATCACCTAAACTATAATTACCAACTTCTGTTGGTTCAATTTCTTTATATGTTTCTTCAACATGTTTTCTAATTCTTTTAACTTTTGGTTTTTTTTCTTTTTTCTTTTTAACTTTTGTTGATCCTTCAACTGATTCTTCTGCGTTTTCTTCATTTTCATTATTATTATTGTTATTATTTGTATCTGTAGTTTGTTTTGGTAAATCTTTATCAGCAGGTCCTTCTTGATCTTCATCATCTTCTCTAAGAAATTCTGTCATACCAGCTGCATCAAATGTAATTTCTTCATTTTGAACACTTGTAGTTGTAGTTGGTTGTTGTGACTCTATATTATCTGTTGTATTTTCTGTTGTTTTATCTACAGTGTTTTCTGTTGTATTTTCTATTGGGTTTTCTGTTGAAGTTGGTTGTGACTCTATATTATCAACTGTATTATCTGTTGTATTTTCTTCATCTTTATCTCCATTTTCTATAGTATTTGTTGGAGATGACATTATTTATTTTATTTATTTATATGGCATGTAGTTTTAAAAAAAACACAACGACTAATTTTTTTTTAAAATTTGTGAAACAAGAAAAATTTTAATTTTTTTTTTTAATTAATTTTTCAAAAAAATCAAATCCACTTCACATTGTTTAATTAATTTTATAGTTTTCATATATTATATAAAATGATTGTAAAATATGATACAGCATTTAATTTATCATTTCCAGTTGGTAAAAAATATGTAATTGGTCAATTTCATTTAAAAGTTGGTGAAGAAGTATCAAGTGCAGTAGACCAATTCATGAATGAATTTGATATACCATGTTATTTTAGAATTAGTTTATTAAATACAATTGAAAGTTTAATAAAACAAGATAAAATCCTTACAAAAGATAATGATGATATAAGTAATATAATTGAAATATCAAACATGGTAGATCAACAACAACAACAAGACAGTATGGATACAGTGGTAGTGGTAGATCAACAACAACAAATAATCGATCAGTTATCAAATCAATTTACAGAGAAAATACAGTATTGGAATAAGTTTATTAATAGTAAAGAGAACATAGAATTGTTACAACAAGAAGAAAGAATATCAACATTTTTATACCTTGTCGATAAAAACTCTGATACAAGAGAACGTATAATCAATCAAGAGGAGTTATTCGCGACGGAAACTTCAATTCTACTAGTAAAGAAACAAGATGATTTAAAACAATTAAATGAAAAACATTCTCAAGAGATGGAAGATGCATTTAGAAATTCATTATTACCAGATCAAGTTGAATTAATAGTTGCAAATAATATGCAACAAGTTGATGAATTTGACAGTTACTATAGTCATGAAATTACAATATTAAAACAAAAACAAAAACAAGAATTTACTAAATTTTTAAATGATCTTTATTGGTTGGAAAAGACTAAAGATGATTTAGATGAAATTGAAAGTTTTAATAATAGTAATCAATCAACCACTGTTACACCAAATACCACTACAACAACATCACAATCACCATCATCTCTTCAATCTCAACAAACTCAAACTGCTGGTGGTAACAATAATACTAATAGTAGTGGTGCTGGTATAATGGATTCAATTGGTCAAAATTTAGATAAAGGTGTTGCAAGAGCATCCTCTTTCTTTTCATTTGGTTTCAATAAAAAGAATAATCAATCAACCCCAATTAACTCACCACCAGCAACACCTCAATTAACATCTGATTTAGATAATAGTAAAAACAACAACAATAATAATCCAACTAAACCAATTGGTATTAATAATAAACAACAACAACAAGATAATTCACCACCAAATTCATTTTCTAAAGTATCATCATCACCAATTAAACCAACAGCAGGAGGTGCAAATACAAGTACATCAAATTTAAATAATTTACAACAACCAAGAAAACAAAGTACAGGTAATATTACACCACAACCAACAATTGCAATATTACCACCAAATAGGAATGAAGAATCATTTACAATTGCAGTTGGAGTACAAAAAAAGAAAATATTTAATTTTAAATTAATTGAAGAATCACCACTTCAATTATGTAGACCAATTACATCATTGACAGGTGATTATAAAAAATCAAAACGTGTTGAATACATTAAAACACTTTATTCAGATTCATTATCTGCTGTAATATTAATTATTGATCCATCATTACAATTTAATACGGAAAATGAAAAAAACTTTTTAAAAAATTGTAATATGTCAACAGAACTTCATTTCGATTCAATTGATGATCAAATTTTAACATTTAAAAATTCATTACCATTAAATCAAACAACGGGTAAAGAAGAGTATTTAAATAATGGTGATTTCTTTATTACAAAACATTCAAATTTATCAGATGTTCAAGTTGTTTTCCATTTAGTAATTGATAGTAAAAATAGAACACCATTAGGATCAGATAATCAGTTATTGACAACATCGGATATCGCAAAGGGGTTAAGAAATATACTGTTAACAGCATCTAAATATGGTATTGGTAATATCACAATTCCAATTTGTTTAACAGAGTCTGAATTGGATTTAAACATTACAAATAATAATTTACTTTCTCGTTGTGTTTCAGTTGCAAGTGTAACAAGAGCATCATTAACATCATTACAAGAAATGACATCTATTAAAACTGTTCAATTTTCATTACCACCTCAATTAGATTCTGGTAATGGTATCTCATCTTCCAAAGGTGGTCCAATCGCTCAAAAATGGAAATCTGCAATCAACCCATTTTTATATTTAAAAAATGAAACAACAACAAACAAATAACAATAATAAAAATAATTAAATTCCATGGTGTTTGGTAAATACTATTTATTTATATTGGTTATTGGCTATACACCAAAAAATCTTATATATTTTGAAAAGAAATCTGGATTTAAACAATTTATAAGATTTAAAAAATCATGTTTGATATAAACTATTTTTAAAGAGGCAGGTAAATAACCATCGGTTGATATATCATGATTGAAATCTGGATTATCAAAATACAATTCTTTTAGATTTGGTGGTAATAAATTTGGACCAATTGGTAATAATGTTGAAAGTCCTAATGTTTCAATTGATGATGGTAATTGACCTGTGATTATTTCTCTTTGAGTACCACCTAAAAATAATGTTTTTAATGATTTTAATTCTAAAATTGCATCAATTGGTCCTTCATATAAACTTAAATCTAAATGAGTTAATGATTTTGGTAATGTTTTCAATGGAATATTATTTTGACGAAAATCACCAATATCCAATCGTATTAAATTTGAGTAGCTGTAAAAGTATCCCAATGGTATCACTTGATTTAACGTTGGAAATATAAGGGTTTTAATTGATCTAGGAAATAAATTCGGAGAGAGTTGATGAACATTTCCACCCATATCAAGATATGTTAAATTTGGTGGCAGTACATTAGTGAGTGTGCCAACGTGGGAATAACAACTTAAACTTAATGATAATAATGATAATGGAAGTGAATTTGGTTCAATTCTGGCAGGTGTTGTTTTTAATTTGAGTTTTGTTACATTATGTGGAATGGTTTTAATTATTTGACCGGATAGATTATCTAATTCTAACTTTGTAGTTGATATTGGTATATTATTTACATTTAATAATTTTAAATAAAGATTATTTACAGATGATGGTATTGAACCTGATATTATAACACCTCTATAATTATTTGGTAATATTAATTCAGTTAATGAGTCAGGCAATTGGCCAGGGTAAATTGGTTGTTGGAATGTATCACCTAGATTCAAATGTTTAATTGATTTTGGTAACCATTTACCATCTAATGATTGATTAAATTGAGTGAATTTAATGGTTGTAACAGTATTTGGTATGGTATTACTTGTTATTATTTGATTAAAATCTTTTGGAAAACAAATATTTGTTACAGAATCTGGTATACTATTCATTTGAAATGATTGAATACTTGATATAAATTCAATACATTTTACACCATGTGGAATTGAATTTGATTTCAATATTTCATCTTCTTGTTCAATATCTGTTAATTTTAATTTGTGTATGTAACTTTTATATTTATATTCATTCAATTCTTGTAATGTAGATGTTTTCGTTATTCTTAAATGAATACTATATAATCTTGAATGAAATAATATTGCATTTCTTATTATACTATTTCTCCAAACTTGAAAAAATAATTGATCCTTTTCTATTACTTTTTGATTATTATCAGTGATTATATTTATTGATTTTGTTGTTTTACCACTAATACTACCAACATTGCTATCAATACTATTATTATTATCAATGATTATATTTATTGACCAATTAAATTTATTATTTTTATTGCATATATCAATGTTTATATCATTATTATTGTTATTATTGTTGTAGTTGTTGAATAAATATTCTAATTGATCAATGTTATTACGTAATATATTAAATTGTTTTTCATTTAGTCCATTTAATTTTTTTAGGTTGGCTGGTGATGTGGATATATTAACATTTTCATTATGATATTTAAATAAATTATCATATGATATGTATAAATCATTACATGATAATATCAATATACAATTTATTAATTTTGGTGATGTCTCTTTACTATTTAATAACCATGAATATATAATGTTATCCATTGTTGATAGTTGTTGCAATTTTTGTAATATAAATTTTTGTCGCAATATTATTTTTTTCATTTTTTTTTTTTCATTTTTGTAAATTTTCACAAACACAATGAACAACCAAAAAAGAAATAGAGATGATATAGATAATAACAATGATGAAAATGAAAATGTAAATATAATTTATAAAATATATTTATATAGAATATTTATATTTATGTTGTTGTTTATTAATAAATATATACTATATTTATACTACTTTATATTATAGATGAAGTTTTGCTAACAAAAGTTAATAATTCTATAGAAATCAAAAAAACAAGAAATAGATAACACATCAGAAATAGAATTTAAACCGCCACCATCAAAAAAAGATGAAAATATAGTTTTTAAACCTTCAATTCAATCAATAAAGAAACCTGCTTCAAAACAACAATCATTTGGTGGTATGTCTTTCAACATAACTACTAAAGTATTACCAACTCCTCCTCCACAACAACAACAACAACATGATAATAATGAAAAAGATGAAACTGTAAATAATAATAAACCAATACCAACATCTGTTGGTCCACAAAAACCTGCCGGACCAATCTTAAATAATGATTCATCAAGTGACAGTGATTCTGATGATTCAGATGATGATAAAAATAATAAACCAGCACAACAATCAATTGGACCACCTAAACCAACAATTATAACTTCAAAAACAATAGCTACAACATCAATTGGACCACCAAGACCAACTTTAAATTGTAATAATGATGATTCATCAAGTGACAGTGACTCTGATGACGGTGATAAACAAACAAAAAAATCAACAACATCACAATCAATTGGACCACCAAAACCAACATTAAATTCAAATGATAGTGAAGATTCTGATTCAGATAGCGACTCTGATGATTCAGATAGTGAAGATGATGAAAAAGAAGAAATTGAAAGATGGAAAACATTAGCAGCATCATTACCAATTTCACATGAAGTTACAATTAAAGGACATCAACGTACAGTATCATCCATTTCAATTGATTCAAGTGGTAGTAGAATGTTAACAGGTTCATACGATTGTAAAGTTAAATTTTGGGATTTCAATGGAATGGATTCATCGTTTAAATCATTTAGAGAAATTGAACCAAATGAAGGTGCTCAAGTTAGATCTGTTCAATTTAATAATACATCTGGTAATGATATGTTTTTAACGTTACCTTATACAACTCAAATTAGGTTATATGATAGAGATGGTCATTTCAAAGATGAATCAATTAGTGGTGATAGATTCATTCAAGATCTTTACCATACTAAAGGTCATGTATCAACATTAACTGGTGCATGTTGGCATCCATCTGAACGTGATGAAATGATTTCCTCTTCAATCGATGGTACCATTAGATTGTGGGATATCAACTCATTAAAAAAGAATAAAAGTGTAATTAAATCAAAAAGTACAAAAGGTACTAGAATTGGTGTAATCAATTGTACATATGATCAACGTGGTGATATTATAACTGGTGCACTTGCTGATGGGTCAATATCAATGTGGGATAAACGTCAATCATTGTTGAAGCCAAAACACACAATATTGGATGCACATGAAATAAATACAATGGTTACATCAGTTGCATATAATAGAGATTGTTATTCAATGATATCACGTGGTATGGATAATAGTTTAAAAGTTTGGGATCTTAGAGCATTGACTAAACCAACTGCTTCATGGGATGATTTATTAAATGATTATCAAGAAACAAATTGTATATTTGGTTCATTTGATAGAGTAATTGTAACTGGTACAAGTTGTGCAAAAGGTGGATTTGGTACAATTGTAATATATGATTTATCATCGTTGACTAAAATGAGACAAATTCGTGTTGAAAATGATGTTTCTGTGGTAAACAGTGTTTGGAATACAAAATTGAATCAATTGTTTTTTGGTTGTTCCGATTCAAATATACGTGGTTTCTATGATCCAACAAATAGTGTAAATGGTTTGAAACTTTGTGTATCTAAAGCACCAAGAGTTAAAAATGCTGCTGATTTCGAACCTGATAGACCAATCATCACTCCAAATACTTTACCATTATTTAGACAAGTTAATCAAAAGAAAGAAAGTAAAAAGAATAAATTGAAAAATAAACCTTCAAGCAGCGAAACACTTCAAGAAAAGGCAGTTTCAAAAGGTCCTAACTTGACACAGCATCTTATTCAAAATATTGGGTTGGTTAACAATATTTCGTGGAAAGAAGATGCCAGAGAATCATTTATTAGAATGGATAAAGGTAAACAACAACAACAATCAACTGATAACAATGATAATGATAATGATAGTAGTAATAACCAAAAGTAAAAGATAATAAAAATTTAAAATTTAAATAGGTTGGTAAACAATATTTCGTGGCGAAAAGATGCCATAGAATCATTTATTAGAATGGATAAAGGTAAACAACTAATGAGTGGTAATGATGATAGTAGTAATAACAAAAAGTAAAAGATATTAAATATAAAATATAAAATTGAATTGGATTATTCTTTTTATTTTTCTGATCATTTTTAAATTTGACGTTTGGATTGTTTTTTTTTTTTTTTTCAATTTTTTTTTTTTTAAACAACTTAAATAATATAAATATATCAATCATGTATTTAATTAAAGCATTATTAGTATTATGTATTAGTACATTAGCAATGGGTGTTCATGTTGACACTCAACAATCAGTTAATTCATACAGTAGACCAAGCTGTTATGTTAAATCTGAAACACCAATTAAAGAATTAATCACTTCTCCATTACCAAGAGACTATATTTCTGCAGATTCTCTTCCAGAATCATGGGATTGGAGAAATGTCAGTGGTGTAAATTATCTTACAATGAATAGAAATCAACAGTAAGTAATAATTTTGGTATTCGAAATCAACATATGATCTTATGTCATTTGTTCAATTTTCTAACACTAATTTGTTTTATTTATAGTATTCCTCAATATTGTGGAAGGTATATATAAATTATATAATTACATACAAGTATACAAATTATATCATTTATATTCATATATTAATATATTACATTTATAGTTGTTGGAGTTTTGCTTCTACCAGTGCTCTCTCTGATAGAATTGTAAGTTATTAAACATATGAATTTGTTTTATAGTCAAATTTACTAATTCCATTGATTTATAGAAAATTCAAAGAAAAGCAGCATTCCCAGGTAAGATTTAATTATATAGGATAACAGATTATAAATGTACAGAACAGATTTGAAATTAAAATAGTTTGGAAACCAAAAAAGTAAAAAAAAAAAAAGGATGGATTCTAACCAATTAATCAATCATCAAATTAATTATATTATAGATGTTAACGTTGCTCCACAACATCTTATCAATTGTAATGGTGGTGGTACATGTGATGGAGGTATGGTTTAAAACATTTATTTTCATTTTTCAATGATTGAATTTTGATAGATTGTGTGATTAATCTAACTTTTTAATCATTCATTTGTTATATAATTAAACAGGTGATCCAGGTGCAGCTTATGAATATATCCAGAATTCAGGTGTTGTTGAAGAAACTTGTGCTCCATATCAAGCAGTTAATGGTTTAGATTGTACACCAGCATGTAAAACTTGTAACCCAGATGGTGTATGTATTTTTATTTTTTATATTATATGGTATCAAGTTTCATCATTATCAACAAAAAGAAACTAACAACAATATAATTGTTATATATTATTAGACCTGTCAAGCAATTCCAACTTATACTAACATTACAGTTGAACAATATGGTTCAGTTAGCGGTGCAAACGATATGATGGCTGAAATTTATGCTAGAGGACCAATTGCATGTAGCATTGATGCAACTGCAAAATTAGAAGCATACACTGGTGGTGTATTCAAAGAATTCAAAATTGATACAATGTAAATATATGATTACAAATTATATATTTTTCGAGTTACTTAATTTATATGGAACTAATATTAATATTAATTATCACAATCTTTAGTCCAAATCATATTATCAGTGTTATGGGTTGGGGTGTTGAAAACGGCGTTAAATATTGGATCGTTAGAAACTCGTAAGTATTGATTATCAAAAAGAAAAGTATAATTTTACAATTATTACATATTAATCAATTTTATTTGTAAATATCTGTACAGATGGGGTTCTTATTATGGTGAAGGTGGGTTCTTCAGAATAGTACAAGGAGAGTTCTTTGAAAATTTAGGTATCCAACTTGACTGCGTTTGGGCAGTACCATCAGTTTCATTCAGTTCAGGTGTTGCTGTATTCTAAGCTTTATAATAATTTAAATAAACATATATTATTACCATTTATTAATTGGAGGATAATGATGTACCAAAAGCATCATTTAGGAGTTCTGAGCTTTTTAAACAACTAAAATGATTTCTATTTTTATTTATTTTTATTTAAAACTGATTTAATTTTTTAATTATATCAAAAATATCTTTTTTTTTTTATTCTTTTATTTAACGAATTCTTTGAAAATTTAGGTATCCAACTTGATTGTGTTTGGGCAGTACCATCAATTTCATTCAGTCAGGTGTTGCTGTATTCTAAGCTTTATATAGTTTAAATAAACAGATATTATTATCATTTATTAATTTGAGAACAAAGGAAGTAAATTAATTTATTTATATTTTTTTGATTTAATTTTTAAATTAAAATAAATAAAAATAAATAAAAATTTTAAATGATAAACAAAGCTCAGAACTCTTTTTATTAAAATAAACAATATTATTATAAATTTATTAAAGACAATTATTGAATTTTTATGTTTTTTGACTATTTACAACTAAATTAAATTATATTAAAAAAATATTTTTTTCTTGAGCTTCTATTTTTTAATATTTATATTATTTTATTATTTATAAAAAATGATCACCTTAGTTATTAAAAAGATATACATTTTAGATTATTAAACAAATAAATAAAAATGATTTTACTT